>APFE030886643.1:181518-299565 GCA_000404065.3 Pinus taeda
TGTGGAGGAAGGGTAATTCCCTTCAATAATTTTGCCCAGATTTTCTTGCTATGGATTGCCAATTTTAGGCATCCAGATTGTACTCAAATTTTTTCACCGTTGCATAATAAAATAAATCCCTTATCTACTGCACCAATTTTCTCGCATTGGGTTTTTCCAGGGACTTTTGTCGGTGCTATTTTTATGTGTGTGTGCTAGTATTTTCTAAGTTCCAGCGCTATTTATTTTCCACAGTTTTATTTGTGAAGGTTGTAGTGTGTTTATTTTGATGTTGCCATAGTAATAAACTGAATAATTAATTTATCAGTTAGGAGAAATAATAGTAGTTGCTGTAATAGGATTCCGTTTTGGAATTTCACATGGTATCAGAGCGTGACTAATCAACCGGGGAACTCAGTAACGAAAGAAGGAATTTCTCTATTCAGTATGAACAACAGGCCAAAATTCCTAGAGGCAGCGCAGTCCATTTGCAAGCAGGCCGAGTTGGTTGGGGAAGTTTGATTTTTCAGTACAGGAGGCAAAAAAAGGTCTAATCACTCAGATCAGTGATTCCACTAGGTAGAGGGAGTTGCAACAACTCAATTTTTTGCTGAGTAGATTCTTGGTTGGACGTAGAGGGTTTTGTTGTAGGTTGTAGAAGCAGAATCCGTGTCGAGTGGAAGAGAAAAGAACACACAATAGAGGGAAACTTTTCCTCAGGGAACTTTGAGTCTTGGAAGTTCGAATTTCTAGTTGCAGATTGGTAGTAGCAACTAGCAGAGCCACACATTCCAGAAAGGAGTACAAATAGCAAAGCAAAAACCAAGCACAAGGAAAGAGGGAGTTTTCTACAATATTAGAGATCGCAACAACAAGACTTAGAGATCATGATAGGTTGGATGGCTCCTCCAACTCTGTCATTTGGAAGGCTAGGATGTCCTTCTTGTTGGATGAATACGACCTGAAGCTCTACAAAGACAGTGTTGTGGCAGTTCCCCAGGATGCGGATCACTTGAAGGAATATAAGAAGGAGATGGGTTCGGGGTCATATAGTCTCACACATAGCTGGCAAGGATATTGCCAAAGAGATATGGGATGCTCTCGCCATGCTATATCAGGGCACTTCCGAGCAGTGGAAGATGTTCCTGGAGGAGAAGCTGAAATGCATCAGGATGCAGAAGGGGGAAGGCATAGATCCCTTCTTCACCAAGATTCAGGAGGTCCGAGATCAACTGTCAGTAGTTGGGGCAACGCCTCAAACAACAAAGCTAGTGAGATTGGCACTGAACAGTGTCTCTGAGGAGTGGCAAGTTTTTGTCCAAAGTATATTGGGCAGAGACAAGCTACCAGATTGGGACCTGATGTGGGTCGATTTGCAGCAAGAGGAGTTGAGGTGAGATCTACTAAAGAGCTTCATCAGTGGCAACAATAGCATGGGATTGGAGGTGGTGAAGGAGGAGGAGAATGCGGCCGTCGCATCAAAGGGTCCCAGTGGGGGGCAGAGGGAACAAAGAAGGAAGAAGAAGGACCTATCTAAGGTCAAGTGCTTCAGGTGTGGCGAGTTTGGACACTATAGTACTTAGTGTCCTCTCAGAAAGAAGGACAAGGAGGAGAAACAGGACCAGGCAGCAGCACATGCTGAGATAGATAGGTTGTCCTTCAGGTTGGAGGAAGACTTCGCTATGATACCTCACATACCTACAGGAGTGAGGTGGGGTGTGTTACACGGTTTTTGTCAAAGTTCCACGGAAGTGGAAGTACCAATTTTTTCAACAGGATTAGATCATCTATCAGCAGTTTATGTGTCATTGTAAACCCATTCTGCAAATTATGTAATGTAAATGATGCTAGCAAGACCATGAATGTATGTAACAACCTAGGTAATCCAATTATTTTGGTGAGAGTTTCATCCTATGAGGTTTTTCGTCTCACTAATTCATTTGTGTTTCTAAACACAGACCGTCGGCAGAGTCTTTCCGTCTAACCTCACCCCAAAGCTAGGGTGGAATTCTTCGTCAAAGTTTTAGGTGAGTCGTAGCGTTCTAGTTGAGTCTTATGTAAAAATTATTTGGCAATAATTTAAGCTAATTGGTTAAATTATTTTATTACAAATCACTTGGTCTAGGAGATCATATTCTGTTGCAGATTGGGTATGTAATTTGAGGGTCTAAGATGAACATGTATTCTCGCTTTGAGAGTTGAATTGTAAAAAATCTTATCTAAAAAGTATTTTAGTGCATGGTCCCTCATACTTTAGACACAATGGGTAAAATATTAGAATTTAGAGGGTGGAAAAAATAATTAATCCCCTCAAGTGTCAATTAATTAATTTTTCTGGCAAAAATAAAAAAATCCTAAGCTAGAAAATTTATTAATTAAAGTCAAATTAAAATGTCTTAGGAAAATTAAATTCTCCAAGTGAAAGATCTGTGGGTTTTAAAAGAATTAATTTTTGGAGGTCCTCCACCAGGGGAATATTGGATATTTCAAGGAAAATTGGATTTTGGACCTTGGTGGTTAAGTCAAAGTCAAAAGTTTGAGGAAATTAGCTCAAAATACTTAATTTGGAGCAAATAAAAATGGAATTGAACAAGAAATTCGAAAATTCTTCAAAAATAAAAATTCAACGGCTAAGATTAAAAGATGATCCAACATTTTTTGACGACCGAGATTATTTTGACAAGGATCAAGCAAACTAGCCGTTATTTTTCCACTCGAAGGATTTATCTATAAATAAAGAGTCATTTGAGTCTTTAGCCATCTAATTTTTGGTTAAGAAATTGCTACTGAAGCTTTCATGTAACACTATTGTCTCGCTGAGAACTTTTATTCTATCATAATAAAGACTTGGGGTGCAATTCAAGGTGTTCCATGTTCATTGATTTGTGGTATGTACTACTGACTACGAGCTTTCTTATGTTGTGCTAATGGTAAGATTTGTTTTTCATTAGATGGAGATAAAATCATTCTATTGATAGTTTCGGGCTAATCTTAGGTGATTTGATTCGCCATAGTATTAACGAATTTTATTAAGATAAATACATCGTGTTTACGGGTACTTCAGTCCTTGGTTTCCAAGTTCACAAACTGTGGGTAGGGATCAACTTTGTTTGGATCTTGAATATTTATGTGGTGGGTTTAATTTTTGCTAAGACTATATTGTGCATTGGGTTTCTGAAGTATATTTTAGCCATTTATCAAAAGAAATATCCATAAAAAATTTATTTTTCAAAACCCTTGTATATTGTATATTTGTAAAATATATTTGTAAAATATTTTTGCTAATTAGAGTTTTGAGATTTTGTATATATTTGGAGTTTTGGGTGTTTTATTTTCATTTTTGTAGGTGAAGCCAAGAGAAAAAGCTGAAGTAGAGCTAGATCTAGGCCCTTGAGGGTAAGATCTAGTCTTTAGAAATTTTTGTAGGGCCAACCATTAAAAATTTTGCAGCAAATTTCAGATCTGAAGGAAGGAATTTTTTCTGAAGCAAGGGTTTCATTTTTTAGGCCTCCCAGGCCTGGATCTAGTCCTTCCAGGGCCAACGTCTTCTTCTCAGTCCTTCCAGGGCCAACGTCTCCCTTTCTACCCCCTGCGTCAGCCTTTTTGTCCTCTTGTAGGCAGGCCATAACCTTTAGGGGCCTCGACCTCCCCTTATCCCCCTTCATCCAATTTTTAAGGCCTTTCTAGGTCTCACTGTGAGGCCTAGAAGCCTCAGCCTCCCTCCGTGACCCTCTTTTCTCAGGCCATGGCCCTTGTGGGGCCCACGACAACCCTTTAGGGCTTCCAACCCTAACCGCAAGCCCTACGAGGGCTTCCTCCTCCTCGCGTCAAGCCTTTTAGGGCATTTCTTGCCTTATTTGGCCCTCTCTTCCACAACCATTAACCTTCTCAGCCTTTTCTTGGCCTCCTTCCATCATCTTCTTTGGCCTTTGCTTAACCCTAGTTTGCCCTAAATCCATCTCTGAAGTTTTTGGACTGAATATTTGTTGGTTTTGCAGGTTTTTAGCCTCAAAAATTTTGATTTTCAGGTGGCAAGCTCATCCTAAAGTTTCAGCAAATTTGGACCTAGGGATTTTCAAGGCCATGAGTTTAGGGTTTTCTCTCTAAATCCTATTTTTCTCACTGTTTTACTACTGCTATAATTTTTATTTTTATAACAGTGATATAAGTGCCCTAAAACACATCTAATTGGTCAAAAATAACTCTTAAATTGCAAAATATAAATTTTCCTAAATTTTGGCCACTTGGGCATCAAGGATCTAGTTTAGATCTAAAATTATGTTTGCTGGAAATTTCTGCATAAATCATTGAATCAGATTTGTAATTTCCTGAATAATTCACTTAAAAGGCTAAAAAAACTTAACTTTTTAGTTTTGGCAAATTTTTCCTAGTTTTGGGCATATTTGGCACTTGTGTAGCATCTCTAGCCCACTGATTTTCTGATCTAATCACTGCTGTAATAAGTTAATTCAGACTGAAAATTTTCTGAATATTGCATCTTAAAGTGGGATAAATTCATAAATTTACATTGGCAAATTATTGGATTTTTTTGTTTTTGTTTCATATGCTTGGTAAATTTCATGATCTAAAGTGATTTCTTTACTGCTGTCATGAAACTAACAAGTGCTGGAATTTCTGAAGTATTGCTGTTGATTTGGATATTTGAGATCTAACATTTGCTTGTCTTGTTTTAAGTTACAAATATTTCTGAATTTTACACTTAAAAGCACTCATACACTTAAACTCTAGATTGTTGATTTTGTTAGGCTATTTTGGCATTTGAAATCTAATTGGCATTGTGATATTGGCATAAGAACATCTTGAATAATTTTAATTGATCATTGGCTAATTGACAAATTGGATAATTTGTTCTTAGTATCCTATGGATTGATTCATTGGCACTTGTGTCATTAAGCACTTGTCTTGTTTTAAGATTGTTTTTTAATTATTGTTAAGTACTATTGTCATAAAGTGTAATCATAACTTAAGTACTTGAACAATTAAAAATTTTAACTCAAGTAACTTCACTCATAATTGTTGCATAAGCATTCTAGTTTTAGCTTTGCACTTAATAATTTACCTCCAAGCATAAGTTTGGTTGATAGACTCATAGGACAACCCTCTCTCATCTAGCTTGAGGGATTCAACTCTTCTTAGTGGTTAACACAGTGACCTTGCAGTCTGTTGACCACTCTGTGTCAACTACTCTATAGCAGTGGACATTTTTGCAAGCAGATTCAATTATGCTCGGGAAATGAAGATTATCCAAATTTCATCATCATCTTTAGTGATCTTTTTGTACTAGTTGTCAACCCATTCTGCAAGTTTATAATGTAAATGATCCTAGTAAGACCATCTATTTATGTAACAACCTAGGTAATCCTACCTTTTTGGTCACGATTTCTATCCTAGGAAGTTTTTTGTCTCATCGATTCATGTGTGTTTCTAAACACGGATGATCGGTAGAGTTTTGCCTTCCAACCTCGCTCCAAAGCTAGGGGTTGATTTTGTCGTCAAGATTTTAGGTAAGTCCTAGTGTTCTAGTCGAGTCTTTTATAAAGTAATTTAAGTTAATTGACTAAATTGCATTATTACAAATTACTTAGTCTATTAGATCATATTTGAGTCGCAGAATTGGGTAAATGATTGAGGGTCTATAATGAACGGGTATTCCCCTTTTTGTATTAAATTGTAATATCTTGATGTAAAAAATATTTTAGTGCATGGTCCCTCATATTTAGACACCATGGCTAAATTATTTGAGGGTTGAAAGTCAGTTAATTAATTTTAAGTCGTAGAAAATTAATTCTCCAAATTAAAAAATTCGTTGGTTCTAAAATAGTTAATTTTTGGAGGTCCCTGGTTAAAGGAAATATTGAAAATTTCAAGAGATTTTGGATCATTGGTAGTTAAGTCAAAATCAATTTTTTGAGGAAATCAACTCAAAATAATTAATTTTGAGTTGATTAAAATTCAATTAAATGAAAAATTCGAATTTCCTCAAAAATAAAATAATTTTGACGGAGGAGATTAAAAGATAATTAAATCTATTTCAACGGTCGAAATTACTTTGATGGGATCAAACCAACTAGCCGTTGGAGAAATAATCTATAAATTAGAGGTCATTTGTCTTGCGAAAGGATTCGATCATTGAATTGTCTACTAGCTCTTGAAGTTCTTGTAATTTTTTTTGAAATAATACAACACAAAGTCTTTAGGGTTTTACTTGATGGCAGTGTTCCTCTCTGGTATTTTATGGTAACTTGTATTTAAAGTTTTGCTGATCTTATATAAGTTGTTGGTTAATAGCTCTTGTAGATCAATCTATTGCACAGGTATCTTGTTTAGGTTGTTGGGTTTTAAGATAACATTAAGATTTTTAATTGATTACTAGGTATCTCTATTCTTTAAAGATTTAATAGTTATTTTATACTTCTATTGGTTTAACGACTTATTTTATAAGTGTGCATAAATCATTTGATTAAGAAATTTTGGGTGTTTAGGGAAGTTCTCGATTGAACTAGCCGACTCACAAAACTTAAGATTTGGAGGGCCTTCTGGATTAAAATTCTTAGATTATCTGACAAATTATATCTTGTAGGGGTATCCTTAGCTAGTACCTAAAACTTAAAAAAATATTTATCTTCAAAATATTGTGTTAAATTGGGCGGAGTTGGACTCATACTCCTCAGAGTTGATAGATTTATAATATAAGTGTATAAATCTGTTTTTTTTTTTTGGGTTTTCTAACTTGGGATGTGGGTTTAATTTTAGATTTTTGTATATGTATTGGGTCTTGGGTTTTTTGTTTTTCGCTTGTGCAGGGGCAGATCTAAAGTTCTACAAGGAGATTTTTCAAGATCTGAGACAGATGTGAAAATTTCTGAATCTAATACATTAGAAACCCCTCTGCAATTACTGGTTTACAATCTCCTACTTGTTCTTTACATTAACAAGTTATTTAATTGCATAAACATCGAAGTAAACAATATTGCAGCCTTCACAAATATACAGATCATGCACTGAAATAAAATGAGACAATAACACAAGGGACACCGTTATTTTTGGACAATCGTCCCCCAAAAACCCAATTCGGGAAATTGGTGCAACATATAGAGGGTTTGTATTATTAAGTAGATTTTGTGAATACAACTAGGGTGCCAGAAATGGCCCACCCAACAGATAATTTCCTCGACAGTAGTACCTCTATTCGGAGATAGATATTCCAACAAATCAGCAATGGATGATCAAACCCCACAGCGACTCCGGCTATTCCCAGCACAGGACAGCAAAAACTGCTCCTAGCACTGCTCAGGAACTACGTAACTCCTCTAGGAGCTACGTCACCCTCTCCCGGATCAGGATCTGTTGATCTGCTCCCAGTTTGCCCCACAGAATCTCCCCAACGCTGCCTTTGAGGCCCTCTACGACTTTTGCATCAGCCTCTATGGCGTTTATGTTAGCCTCTACGACTCTCTGCGTCCTCTCCGTCATCCCTTCTAGAGCCTGCACTCTCTCTCGCACTTCACTGCTTCTCTTCTATGTATTCTTCGGCCTCCTGCAGAGTTGCCCCTCATTGCAATTGATCACTTGCTTGATTTCCTCAGCAAACCTCGCCCCAGAAAATCGAACTGATTGATCTCACTTGATGTGTCTCCAATTGATCCTCAAGCCTCCTCTTATACTTTTCTTGTTGACGATTCAACGGCCGATATTAAGTCCCTAATCAACGACTAAGATTAGAACTGAATTGATCCACGTCACTTAGAACTTTCTCACCCATATTATATTGATACACATTAATATTTTTATTTTCCTAAGTTTAGACTTAGGAACTCATTAAAAATATTAATTATTCTAATATCTCCTCATCCGGGTGGAATTTCTCCAAAAGATTTCTGGGTTTTGGAGATCTCATGGGCCTTAGCCTCTCCACCAAATTTCAAGGCTAGAGCACATTCAATGCTACCCAAATTAAACACTCCCTCTTAGCGAGGAATGTGCTCTAGCAATACTTTCCCATAGAAGCATTACATTGATCCTCTGCATCGGCCCTCTGTGGTGATGCTTGGCCTACTACCCCACATCCACTACACTGTTGCTTCCTGTACTGCTGCTCATGACACTGCCACTACCACTGCTACATCTGTACTGCAACTCCCTCTCAACATGTTGCATCATGCTGCCCATAACACTGCCACTGCTAACTACTGCATTGCAACTTAGTTACCGAGAAGTAAGTAACTGATTTCACCCAAACACTGACATCCTAGTCAGTCTGGAAGCCTCGTGATGCTGAAGCCACCTCTGCTGCTATCTTGTGCTCCCTCTATTGCCACCATGTTGCTGCAACCTCTTCTGTGTCTCTCGCACTGCTGTAACCTCCACTGCGCTGCTATCGACTTCTGCATTCTAGCACTGCCTTATCGCTCCATCACACCTTTCTCCACTCGACACCTGTCATCATGCTACTGTCTTTAAGGGCTCCTGTAGCTAGATGTGATCCAAGAGTTTGGGCACCTCAATGATTCTGCCCCCTTCTGTAGTCCTCTTGTCTACAACTCCATGTCTCCCCACCTCTTCTCTAGAGGCATATGAGTACTCATGGCACAATCGTCATTAGTCTCGACATCCTTCTCCACCTTTGAGTCAGAAGCTTCTTTCTTGCCTTTCTTCCTGGGGCACTGAGAGGCATAGTGTCCCAGCTCCCCACAGTTGAAGCACTTGACCTTGGAGTTGTCTTTCTTCTTCCTCTTCTGTAGCCCCTGCTGTCCCCCTGATGCGAGAGCTGCATCCTCCTCCTTTTTGATTCAAACTCCCTTACCGCTACTCCCCACCTTGGTCAATCTCGTGAGCTCTTCCTGTCGAAGAGCTGCCCACATCTCCTCCCAACTAGGGAGAGTCGTTCTGCCCAACATGCTTTGGACAAATGTCTCCCACTCCTTAGAGACTGCATTCAGGGCAGTCCTGACCATGAACTTTGTATCTGCTGTAGACCCCACGGAAGTAAGTTGGTCGCGAATTCCTTGCAACCTGAGAAGGAATGAATCTATCTCTTCTCCTTTTCTGCATCTGATGTGACCTCAGCTAATTCTCCAATAACATCTTCCGTTGCATGGAAGAGCCCTAGTATAAGGTGGTCAACGTCTGCCACATTTCCTTTGCTGTGTTCTTCTCAGCAATATGTGGTATTACATGATCCTTGACACTACCTTTGCCTGGGCCTCCTCATACTTCTCTTTTGCATTAGGGTCAACGAGATAGCTACTGTTTTCAAGGCATAGTCCTTGATGCGATGTTTATCCAAGATTGCCGGGATCCTGGCCTTCCAGATGACAAAATCGGAAGCCCCATCCAATCTGTCCTGATCCCTCAATCCGTTCACTGTCATCTCTGCTCCTCTTCTTTATACTCCCTCTGAGTCTTGATTTCCCTCTCGGGAATTCTCCGACCAACTGTCTAATCACTCCTCTTGAATCCTCCTTTGCCGCTGCGACCCAGATCTAGATTTCTTGGCCAGAAATCTATCGAGGTAGTCCTTCCCTCTACCTTGGTTCAGTCTCCTTAGACACTGTTTTGCATCGATAGAAACAACGTCCCACCAACTCCACAAATCAAAATCTGCACAGCTTCCTTAACCTCGAACAATGCTATCTCTCGGGACCACTGCTTCGCTACTGCAAATTCTCAGATTTCTCGGCTGGTGTCTTCAGTTGCCTATGATCTGCAATCGCTTTGATACCATGTGAAAATTTCTGAATCTAATACCTTAGAAACCCCTACTGCAATTACTAGTTTATAATCTCCTACTTGTTCTTGACATTAACAAGTTATTTAATTGCATAAACATCGAAGTAAACACTATTGCAGCCTTCACAAATATACAGATCATACACTGAAATAAACTAAGGCAATAACACAAGGGACACAATTATTCTTGGACAATCGTCCTTGGAAAAACCCAATTTGGGAAAACCGATGCAGCGTATAGAGGGTTTGTATTATTAAGCAGATTTCGTGAATACAACTAGGGTGCCAGAAATGGCTCACCCAACAGAGAATTTCCTCGGCAATAGTACCTCTATTCGGAGACAGATATTCCGACAAATCAACAACCAGATGATCAAACCCCACAATGACTCCGGCTGTTCCTAGTGATGGCGCTGCACTGGTTTTCCCACATTGGGATTTCCGGGGACATTGTCCAAAAATAATTGTGTAGATGTGTGTGTATTTATTTCTCTCTAGTGCAGTATTTAGTTTCCGCAATATTTATTTTGTGTAGGCTCTAGTGTATGTATTTGGATATTTGCTGTAGAAAATTGCAAGATATTTGTTCAAGTAATTAACAAATAGGAGAAATATCATCAGTTTGCTGCAGTAGGAATCGAGTAACCGATTTTTCACATTCTGTGCAAAGGAACGCATCAAGAGAGAATGGACAACTCCGTATAATCCACAATAGAATGGTGTAGCAGAGCGGAAAAATAGAACCATTGTTGGAGCTGCAAAGGCTATGTTATATGGCTAGGATCTACCTAGATTTCTATGGGCAGAAGCATGTAACACGATAGTATACATTCAGAACAGGACTCCTCATAGAGCATTGGGGAAGAAAACACTAAGAGTCTTGACAGGGAAGAAGTCAGAGCAGTGTTTTAAAAACCGGTCGGTCCGAACCGGTAACCGATCAAACCGGCTTAAAAACCCGATTTACCTCCTGTTTTCGCCTTCTTTTTGCCCTAACCACTCCTAACCGGCCGGTTTAGGATGAAACCGGCCGATTTACAACGAAACCGGTCGGTTTATGACGAAACCGGCCGGCCGGTTTGTGGTCAAACCGACCGGTTTTGTCCTAAATTGGCCGATTTATTGCCAGTGCAATATAACCTCCACAAAATGCATTTTTGTGAGTTTTGAAGTTGTTTTGTGGGAAATTTGGGATTGTTTTCCTCCAAAAATAGTCCCTCCAAGAAAAACATGCCTACCCTCTCATTTTCCTGACACATCTCAACCCTAACAATGTTGGCCATTAATGGTAATGTTAAATTCTTAAAGTAAAAGTGACATTTCCTCTAATTTTCATTTTCATCCTTTTACTTAAATTTTTAACATTACCATGAAATGACTCAGGATGTTTGAGAGTGGTTTCAACCTCATTGGATTTCATATGGAGAAACTAGAATTTTAGATTTCACTCAAAATTCAACAGACTTAATGGTTTTCAGGATTTCATGGTTTGGGGGTGTGCAATGTTTCCATTTGATTCTATCATGCATGAGGGTATGAGATTGGCATTTGATCAAGAGCATGAAGCCCTTTAAGAACCTTGATCGTGGTGGCATTGATTGTTGAACTTTGTTGATGTTGGTGGCACTGATTGTTGAACTCCTCTACCATGGCCTCAACAAGAACGCACCCTTCACTCAAAGGAAAACAACTGGTTAGGCTTGCTAATCTTTTTCTACCACATTATAAGGTTGAGGAGATGAACCTTTCACTCAAACCAAAATCATTGGTTAGGCATGTTAAACCTTTTCAATTTCTATCATGTTATAAGGTTGAGCAATCCATGTTTGAAGACTTTGAGCTAGATGATGTTCATGTATCTCTTGTTGATGATGTTTATGTATTTCTAGTAGCGTTGAATCAATGATGAGTTTCATGAGTGACCATGTTGATCAGTGATTTGTAGTTTTGATGTCTATTTTTGCTACTACTACTAAAATTGTAGAGGAGTTTTAGGAGTCCTCAAACTCAGAGGCATATTATTTATGTAGCTCATGTTGATGATCTCTTGTCTAGTAGTGGTGATGAGTTTGATCATGATGAGGAATGATCAAACATTGGTACTGGTCACAATACTTGATCCTTGTGATTGTCCTCCTGCCTCTCCCACTTGCTAACCCTGTGGCTGCCCCTACCACTGGAGTAAAGGGGCTTCTGCTGACTGATTATGATCACATGCAGGGATCTCACGAGATCTCTTGAAAGCTCGATCCTCCATCAACTTCACGTATTTTCTTACTACAATCTTCCTATTGCTAGGAATATAGATTTTGTATGCCTTTGAGGTTTCACTATACCTAAAGAAGAACCCCTTCTTTGCAGACTAATACAATTTGGTCCTTTTATCATCTGGCACGTGGCAGTAAGCAATGCTGCCAAAAATTCTGAAGTGGCTTACTTCTGACCAATGTTTTAAAAACCGGAACCGGTGACTGGACCAGTCCACCTAATGAACCAGGTTTCGAACCGGCACTGGTCAGGTCTAAACGAACTAGTTTAAAAAAATACATCAAATAATTAATTTTTAATGAAAAAAACTATTTTTAAGATTTAAAACCATGATTCCAAGCCAATAGAAACAAAATATGCAAGGTTTTCTCATCTATATACCATGTAAAGGTGAATATATCAAAATGGCATCGAGTGCAATACATATCCGCAACAAAATACATAATCAATGAGGCTCTAAATGGCCTCTAGAGTTCGAAAACAATGCTCTAAGCTATGGGGTCATTGATCTACTATAAGTCAGCAGAAGCCCCTTTACTCCAGTGGTAGGGGCAGCCACAGGGTTAGCAAGTGGGAGAGGCAGGAGGACAATCACAAGGATCAAGTACTATGACCAGTACCAGTGTTTACTCAAGTGCGGAAGATCTCGGGAGTTCTTAGTAGGTGGAGCGGTAGAGACAGGATGATGAGGAGCTGGTAGAACCTCCCGTGACTAGTGGTTGAGCCAGCAAAGAGGTTTTTCTGACATTGAGAGATGTAAATGAGTTTTTTGGAACTCCTAGGACGAGCAAAAGACAACGTAGACAGCCTAACAGGTACCAAGCATTGGTGGCTCAGGGTGCAGAATCTTCCAGCTTTCAGGAGGTCGCACAACATCAGGTGTGGGTAGATGCCATGGTAGAAGAGTATAGTCTATCATGATGAATGATTATGGATTTCATACATCTGTGGTTCATTTTTTTGTTGAGTTAATCTTCGAAATATCCACAATAATAACCAATATTTGTCAACGTTTCAAATCCCAACGGGGATCCATCATCAGGACCATTCTAAATGAAGATAATAGAAGAGTTTAATCCTAGGATAAATAGAAGATAATTTGTTTTTAAGGAAGATGTATGTCGGCTAAGTTAAAACCTAAATTTTTTATAATAGTAATTATTGTCGAAATTTTTCTTTCATAATTTATAATATTTAAATTTATTTTTATTTTTATAAACATATGATTATTTATTAATAATTATTCTTTATAGTACTTATAATTATTATTCACTAGTTTATTTAATATTGAATAATACTCTTTCATATTAATTTTTTTAAAAAGATTTTAAAAATTATTAATGTTCTTATTTCTTAAAGAATAATTAATTAAATAATTAATGGATATTAATGGATATTATATTGAGATTCTACGATGCTTTATAATCTCAAGAGCCTCCCTAATCTTTCGTCTATGATATTGTTCGTCCCTTGCAATGATGAATGATGTTTGGGAGGTAGTGACAAGGCCAGAAGACAGATCAATTGTAGGTTCTAGATGGATCTGTAAGATCAAATATGCGGTAGATGACAATGTAGAAAAGTACAAGGTTAGGTTCGTGGCAAAGGGGTATGCACAAAAATAAGGGATAAATTATGAGGAGACCTTCGCCCTAGTTTCCAGATACACTTCTATCTGATTAGTTATATCTCTAGAAACTCAAATGGGATGGTAGCTTCACCAGATGGACGTCAATACAACCTTCTTGAAGTGTACATAGAACAACGAGGGGGTTTTGAGACTCATGAGAGGCACACTCGTGTGCAGGTTGAAGAATCTCTATACGGACTCAAGCAGGCTCCTAGGGCATGGTATGGTAGGATTGACAACTACTGGCAAAAGATGAGATTTGTCAAGAGTGACACAGATCCCAACCTTTACTATTTGATGGTACAGGGTGAGCCACTCATTCTAGTTTTATATGTGGATGATCTCTTTTTGACAGGATCATCAAGGCTCATAGAGGATTGCAAGAGGAACCTGACAGCAAAATTTGACATGAAGGATTTGGGGTTGATGCACTATTTCCTAGGATTGGGAGTGTGTGGCAGAAGAATGGGGAGATCTTCCTTGGGCAAGGAAGATACGCTATAGATATTCTGAAGAGGTTTAGGATGCAGGATTGTAGACCCATGTCTACACCCATGATCACCAACTGGAAGAAGATAAGAGGCATTAGATGGCAAGGATGTCAAACCCACCTTGTATAGACAGCTTATTGGGTCACTCATGTATTTGGTCAACACTAGGCCAGATATCTGCTTCGTAGTCGATACCCTTAGTTAGTTCATGGTAGAGCCGAAGAGGGTACATTGGGTAGTAGCGATGCATATTTTGAGGTATGTTCACGGCACAATCGAGTATGGTTTGAGATATATTCGAGGGGATGCCATCATACTTTGTGGGTACATAGATACAGATTGGGTAGGTAGTTCAGTGGACAGGAAAAGTACCTTCGGGTACTGTTTTAGTGTTGGCTTAGCGATGTTTTCTTGGTGTAGCAGGAAGCAGAAGTTAGTAGCATTGAGCTTTGCAGAAGTAGAGTGTATGGCAGCAAACACAACTACGTGCGAAGCTATATGGCTTCAGAAGCTGCTAGTAAGCTTGTTCAGGCAGAGGATGGAGGCGACTAGTGTCTATTGTGATAAGCATAGTTGCATAAAGCTCTCTAAGAATCCAGTGTTTCATGAAATGTCAAAGCACATCGATATTTGGTGTCATTTCATCAGAGGTTGTGTACAACGAGGAACAGTCCAACTACAGTATGTTCCCATAGAAGAGCAGGTTGCAGATATACTCACGAAAGCTTTAGGGAGAGCTAAGTTTGTCTGTTTTAGAGAACAGATGGGTATGGTGGAGAACTCGTTTCAATAGCAGCGACAAGCTATTTTGGATGTTTTCCAGTTGCAGATGTTGCAGTAGCAACATATGAGAGGGAGTTGCAGTGCAGATGCAGTGTTGGCAGGATTATGGCAGTGTCAACAACAGCACAAAAACAACGTATATTAGAGTTGCACAATGGTTGGTGGGTAGCATGGCCAGACATCAGCAACATGACAGGAGATGATGTAGAGATAGGGGTTGCTATAGGGTGAGCAGTAGCACTAGAACACATTCCTCGCTAAGAGGGAGTGTTAGTTTTTGTAGCATCGAATGTGTTCTAGCCTTGAAATTTTGTGGAGAGACTAAAATACATGAGATCTCCAAAACCTAGAAATTGTTTCTGGAAATTCTGCCTAGAAATGGCTTAATTAGATTATTAACTAATTTTTTAATATTTCCTAAGTCTAAACTTAGGGAATATGGTTAATTAATCAGAATTAATTAAGTCAAGGTGAGAATCTTCTAGAAACTCACACGGATCAATCCAAAGATGATCTTAGCCATTGATTAAGTTTTAATCTTGGTCGTTGGTGCTCCAACAATGGATTATAAGAGGAAGTCGATGTGGTGATGGAGAAATCATCTAGAGCAGATACTTAGTTGCCTAGACAGTTCGATTTTCTTAGAAGCAACAACTCAACAGAGAAGATAGAGCCAGAGGGTGAGTAGCAGGTGGAAGAGGAGGGGAACAACATTCTGGGAGGAAGATTTCTAGTTCCCGGGAGAAGCAAAGGATGGAAGGTCGAAATTTCTGGAGGGCTAGTGTAAGCTCTCCGTAGAGGGTGATGCAGGGAGCTCAGCGTAGAGGCTAGGGAGGCAGTTTCAGAGGCAGAAAATAACTGTGGCGTGAGAGAAACTTCTCACGATATTTTTTTTCCAGTATTTTCCTCATATTAGATTGCCAGCAAGGCATCTAATTATTGTACTCATAATTGCTATTGAAGATTAATAATAAAACCCTCATTTGCTACACCATTTTTCCCAAGTTGTGCTTTTTTGGGGACAATTGTCCAAAAATAACTGTCAAATTATTGTGTGTGCTAGAATTTCTTAGTTTCCAGTATTTTTTTCCCGTAGTATTTTTATGGTGAAAATTGCAGTTGTGATTTTATTCGTTGTTTGGCTTAGCAAATAAACTGCATAATTAAGATTTATAGTTAAAAGAATAATTTCCAGTAGCTGCAATAGATAAAATTTCACTGTGATACTTCCCACGTACTACAATTAGGGCTTCCGAAGAGGCCGAGAGTTGCAGGTCTGAAACAAGAGGTTGAAAAAATGAAGGATAGCTGAGATCCAAAAGAAAGCAAGTAGTTTGACTAGTGTTGACTTGGTCAAGAAGAAGCAGGGAAGAAGGGTTTGTGACTTGGTCTTGGAGGAGTTGATAGTTCAAGGGTCTTGGTCTTGGTATTCGTCAATTGAAGTCTCTATAAGAAGAAGAATTCGTTTGGGTTTTCCTCTCAAGTTGGAGAGGTTTTGGCCTTGGCTGATCACCTATGTTTTGTGTCTCTTGTCTCTTACTGTTTATGCTTTGGTAACTGTTTGATTGAAGAATAACACTATAATAATCTAAGTAAATAGAAAATCCTAATCTAAAGAAGTAAAAAGCATTCACAAGCAATTATCATTTAAGAGAAATTACTTCATTTCTATGCCCTAGATTTCTCAACACTCTGGAACTAGAGCTCCTCTTGAAAATCACTACGTTTTCCCTATGCCGCCTGCTACTCGATCATTGGCTCGATCTTACTACTGAATCATCTGCCATTGGAAAATCGAATTGCCTAGATCACTGAGTATTTACAACTGGTGTATTCTCCAAGTGCCCATTGACTTCTTATAATCCTCATTTGGAGCACCAACGACCAAGATTAAAACTTAATCAAGGGTTAGTATCATCTTGAAGTCGATCCGTGTGAGTTTCTAGACTATTCTCACCTTGACTTAATTAATTATGATTAATTAACCAATTTTTGTAAGTTTAGACTTAAGAAACATTAAAAAATAGGTTAATAATCTAATTAAGTCATCTCTAAGTGCAATTTCTAGAAACGATTTCTTGGTTTTGGAAATCTCATGCATTCTAGCATCTCCACCAAATTTCGTGGCTAGAACACATTTGTTGCTACAAAAACTAACAGCCAACACTTGCCTAGAGGTTGTTAGGTCATCCCTACATGCCCTAGGAAGGTGATGAGAGTCTCCTTGATGATTATGTCATGGTGGGGGAGATGTTAGTTGGTGATTTACCCATGTGCTTGATGATGTACCTTGGAGTGAAGAGCACTGATCGACTCACTTCATCACTTGCTTGATGGAGATGTCCATTCTAGGAGGATGATGTCATGTTGGAGAGCACTTATTCCCACATGTGTGGGAGTTTTCTAATGTATTTCTTATGTTTTAAAGCTATCATAAAGTTTTCTTGTGACTTTTAGGCCTAGTTATATGCCCTAGGCAAAGTTTTAGGGTTTTGTTGTAAAATTATGAAAACGAACTTGGTTTCCTTCATATAAATAGAGGGAAGTTTATTGTCATTTTCTTCCATTTCGCATGCTATTTTAGAAAATTAGGGTTTTATTTGTGCCATTTAAAAAAGTGTAATATCTTTCTTGAAATCTCGATTTCTTATGGTATGTAAAATTTGTTTTGGAAGAATCCATCAAAGGAACTTGGTTCAAACTTCATGCATCCTTTGTATTAAATCCCATATAGAGAAGTCGCTAGGGTTTCTAAGAGAAGAAATCTAGTCCTCCATCCCCTTCATCCAAGGCCCTCTATCATTAACCTTGCCTTAATTGACTCCATTGCCCACTTTACGAAAGGCATTAGTCTACTTGTGGTGATTATCATTAATTTCTTCTTCTTTTTCCTAAATTCTTGGTATCTAGGGTTAGGGTTTGGTTTTAATTTGCATGTTATGGTAATTTTGCATCTATATCTTATTATTCTATTGATAAAATTGTATTTAATAAAGTGAAAAGGAAAAATATAGCATTAATTGCATTTTTATCCCCTAATGAAGATTGATGTCTAGGCTTTTTTTTGCTGTTTTATGCATATCAAACCATTAAAAACTACAAAAGTTTCCTTTTCCATGGGTTGCCCCTTAATATTCTTTGATAATTTATTAAATCTATCCCTTAGAGGCTATTTCTTGGTTGTTATATGTTTTTGGATGTTGTAAAATTGCGTATCATATAAACCCTAGTTTATAACAGCGCCATTCTAAGTTCTAGTCCTTTGGGGTTGGTGGAAAGTGTGCTTGATTGTTTGTATCTCTTATCATGGCCATCAAGGCCTTGCCAATACTTTCCTTCACAACCATTAGATCTTGGCACCCTTAAGCCCTTATTTTTTGAAGGTTTTGTTGGGTGATATTGTTAGTGAAGCCGTCCTTGTGGGGATAAAATCCACCACTAAATTGCTGGAGTGAGTCTATTGAGGTGACTGGTGGATAATCTCTTGGTTGCCATAAGACCTACATTGCTAAGTTACCAGGATTCAGATCCCGATCCGGTAGTTTTTTGAAAACCCAGGATCTGAAAATGGTAAGGAAACAACAAGTACAAGCGAATATAAAATTATTTTATAATTTTTAAAATTTAAATTTATATAAATATAAAAATAAAAAACTAAATTTATATAATTATAAAAATAAAAACATATGTTAATTTTTAAATATATAATTTTTACATACAATAAATAATGATTATATAAATAATTCCTAATGTATCATTTATAAATATTAATTAAACATTAATTAAATTTATATAAAAATAAAAACATATGTGAATTTTTAAATATGTAACTCCAATTATAATACTTCAAAAATAATCATTAAGTTAATCATAATATAATTAATGCACCATTTATAAATATTTAAACACTAATTATTAGTTCTAATTATTTATATTAAGCAAATTATTAAACTTATAGTTATGTTAGAAAAGTTACTTTTTAAACTTGAAAAGAAACTTTAAAATTGATTAAAATATAACTTAGTTTTTGAACTTTAAAATATCTTCTAAATAAATATGAGTTCACGTCACACGTATTAAAGTTTATAATGTCTTTAATACTATTAAAGTTTACAATATGGTCAACAAAGAAATAATAAATTGTCGCCCACGAACTTGCATTAATGTTTATAACGTCTTGTATTAAAGTTTAAAATAGGTTTAACATAAAAATAATAAATTTTATGACGCCCAAAAATTCCCTAGTTTATTTCCGCTGACGGATTCATTAATCCATTTCTTACCATTCCATTGACTTGCATTGAATTTCCCATTTTGGAATTTTGTGCTCACGTATGTTGATGAATTTTTACCCATGAATAGAACATGGGTGGATCTCCGCGGATCCGGATCCGAATCCGTCTCTGATCCGGGGATCCGCGGATCCAGCGATTAGGCTTGACGGATCCGGTAACCTTGTTACATTGCCTAGTGTGCCTTTGCACTAGGCCTGCTAGATTTTGCGGTAATAAAGACTATGAGGTGGATGATCATGTCCATGTACTACATCTTGGTTGAGTTGTCCTAGAACTTTGGAAGAATTGTCTCTCGAGGAGGGCAAGGGACAAAAAAGGGTATTCACCATGGTGACAGATTTTGATCCATTTGATCCAAATCCAAGACAGGGAAGCATTTTTGAAATAAATCTCCTGTCAACCCTGTCATATGCTTTCCTGAAGTCGATTTCAAGAAAAAGAGATTTTTTGTTGTGACTCCCCAGCCCATTCTGTGGCCTCACACCAAAATCTTATTATCTAGATTAAACCCGCCTTGAACAAAACATGTTTGCTCCTGTTTGACCACCCAAGTGTCTGTATTTTTCAGCTAAGTTCTATTCCTTTCTCTTGGAAGTTGTGATGTAATGAAACTTTGAATGCCTCCTAAAAGGCTATTTAGATATGGACTTTCATAGGTATTTTAATGAGTTGGATAGTCAAGTTTGTGCTATGCTCCTGTTACTTAGGAAGCATATTGGAGATCTGATTGTGGGAATTTAGCATAAAAGCTTGTCCTTCTTCCTTTGGTAGGAAGGGGAGACGCTATGATGTCCACTGCTTCTTGATGTACAATGCATTTTTTCTTGTAATATAAGGCTCAGGTTTCTTGTAAAATAAAAATTCAAGCATTTATTTCACTCTATTATGCAATAGTAAGTACTGATCAGTGTCCAATTTCAGTCAGCAATGGTTATGACTGATGGGCAATGCCAAAGATGAGCCAAGTAAAATAAATGGTATTGCATCAACCTATTATTCTTGTTGTGAGCTTCATTGATTTTTTCTAATATACTGGCCCAATTTTATTACAAAAACAAATTCAAGCATTTATCTGGTCTTGATGATGAATCACACTTGTTGGTTCGAAACGTGTCAGCCAAAAATTTCTCTTATGTGATTTCTACCGAAAGACTTTTCTTAAAACAATTTCAAACATTCATCTTTCCCTCTTTTATAATTGTAATCAGTGAATTGCTGATCGGTGATCATTTTGGCTATGACTGATGGGTGACATCAAAGATGGGTCAAGTAAAATAAATAATTTTCTATTAACTTATTGTAATTGTGGTGAAGCTCATTGAATTTGTTTATTATACTGGAGATGTTTGCTGCTGTAAAGCCTTCATATTGTATTTATTTTCCTTTTAGAGCATCCTATTCATGAACATGTTATTCATATCAATTATTCTTAAACTTTTAGAGCATCCTATTCATGAACATGCTATTCATATCTGAATGGATTCCTTAATTCAAATGTTCTAGTAGCATTTTGTTTCAAGGAATTTTCTGATGTGGTTTCTCTACAGGTAAATTTATCGCAGGTTATATCCCAGTTTGTGGTGAGAAGGAGTATTATCTTGCTTGTGCTTGTGGAGAGTTGTATGCCCCACCTGGTGCATACATTAGCTTATATGGTTTGAAGGTTCAAGCAACATTTCTTGGTGGTAAGCTTATATTAATCCAGAAAGCAGGATTTAACCACTCATTTATCTTTGCTGAAAAAACAAAATCTTTGTAGGATCGGATTGTTTTTTTACTTATCCTATATCTGTGTGCTTAATAACTACTAGAATGGAATCTTCAGCTTTCTGCCTCTTTTTTCAATTAAGGTGATCAAAATAGTTTCTATTTGTTGTAGCGAGGAAACCAGTACGTAAGAAGGTAATTGTGTGTAGACTGTATATGTATGTGTAAGTAGTTGTATTATTAAATAAGAATTGAAATGTGATTACAATCCTTCGTGGCGGTGTGCCTATGTAGGCATTGACTGGCCACGAAGGTGAGTGGTCACATCTTTTGACCTATGCCCCTTCATAATTAATGGGCCATTAATTAATTAAATTATTATTATTATTGTTTTTTATGAATATTTTATTCATAACATTGCCACCCCCTTTAGAGATGCTTTATCTTCAAAGCATAACAAGAAGGATTTTCTCTAGTTGAACACGCTGCTATGGAATGACATCCTTTATTTTGACTTTGTTTGTGCCTTGTGAATTGGTGAAATTCTCATGTTTATTTGCACATTCCTTGAAGCTGGATGCATTAACACCATATAATTTATAATGTCGTTCTTGCCAGTTAAACTCCATGAATTGTTCTTCAAGATTTGTAGTATAGCTTCCTAATTGTATTAACCATTTTGCGCCTAGCACTATATCCATTTCCTTAAGTGGTAGGGAAAATAAATCTTTTTGTGGATCTGTATTGAAACTTTATGACATTCTCCTATATCTTCAAATTTTTGCCCTATAGCGATAGTCATGGTCAGGTCCTTGATTGGGCATATAAAAAGATCAAGTTGTTTAGTAAGATAAATGTTTATGCAATTGTGAGTACTGCAAGAATCTACAAGTATATTGACATTTTTACCTCTTATGAGCCCTTTAAGCTATAGGGTTTTAGGGTGTAATCTCCTCGTCATGTTTGGTGGTGTAGTAAGCTTAATGTTCTTTCTTTTTGGAGACTGGTTTCTCTTCTTTTGAAGATGTGGTGGAACGTATTTTGCAGTTGCTTGTTTTTTTGGATCTTTTGAAGAATTGCTATCTTCATCGTGATTTTCCCAATCACATGAAATTGCAACTAATGACGGTTCTTCAGGATATGAATCTTCTTTGTGTGTGACAACGATTTCTTTATTAGGTTCTTTTACTTCAACTTGCTTTCCATCTACTATCTTATAGTAGTGTAAAGATGTGTTTTCACATTTATGTTTTGGCGTCCAGTTTTCTCCACACTTGCGACAATTTTTTTTTGACTCATTACTAGTAGTGTCTAATTCCTTCTCAACTTCATAAGTATACAGTTTCTTGTTAAGGCGTCTATGTCCTAATGTCCATTTGTCTCCACAATGGGCCTACATTTGTTTGCATCTTTTTTGCTGGAGTATTGTTGTTGGTCTTCGTCTTCCTTGAATGATGACATTTTGAACTTATGTTTTGTTCAATAAGCCTTGCCGTATGTCTAGCTTATTCGATAGTTTTATGTTTTTACAATTTCAATTCTGTATGGATATACTCCTTGGTCCACATTTATACAGTTTAAGTAGTTCATTAGTAAATCTTCTTTGTCTTGTAGCTAATACTTCCCATTTGTGGGTGTATTCACTCACAGATCCTTTTTTCTTAAGATGAACAAATCTTTCGTAGACATCATCTTCTTCTTTGTCATAAAACCTTCTTAGCAAAGCATCCACAAAGTTCTTCCAAAGAAAGGAATGAGCATCACATTTGCTGAACCACCATAGGAGCCAATCATATGCCTTTGCTTCCAAATTGTTGGATGCAGTCATGATTTTTTTTTGTTCGCCTATTGGCGGGTTTGATTCAAAAATGGCTTCCATTTTATTAACCCAAACAATAACCCCTTTATGTTCTTTACCGTCGTATTTTGGAAGATCCTTTTTAATCCATTGATAGCCCTTTTCCGGAAATTTAGTGTAATACTGGCTACCTGAAAAACATATCTCAAGTGGATTAGTAGGTTCATGCACAATCCTACTTTGCGGCCTGGATTCTGGTCCTTGAATAGTTTGGACTGTTAGCATGTCCACTTTCTCCATTAATTGATTAAGTCGTTCGTTATGGTTGTCAAGTCTTTTGGTGGTTTCTTCAAACTTCTTGTCTCTTTGTAATATTTTTTCCATCATTAATGTTAACTTCTTTTAGCCCTCATTAAATTCTGTTTGTGTTTTTTCTAAATTGCCAAGACGATACTACACACCATTTATGTCGTCTCTGCAACGACTAATATCGGATTATAATTCTTCGTTATTCACCATTTTTCCTTTTTTCTTGGCGGAGCCCACTTTCTCCTCTTTTTGCTTTTAATTAAACTAACTTTTCTCTTATTTAACTAAATATTTTTCTTTTTTAAACTGTATCTATATTATATATATATATATATATATATATATATATTTTAAATGAAGTAATATATATTTTATAATATAAATTATAATTATATTATATACCATTATAACTATTATAGAATTATAATTATTTATAATTTATTATAATTTTATTATTCTTATAAACGATTATATGTTAATCACTTTTGTAGTATTCGACTGATGTATTGGATTGAGACATGAACGCGACTTTTGGAGAAGGGATGGTTAACCGTGATAATGCATCGGAAGAATTGGACGGACAACAGACAATCGACATCGAGAATGGGTTAGTGAATGTAGTGCTGTTTTAATCAATTCTAATTGACCGTGGCTGCAACATTTAATTGTCAACCTAGGGTAGGTCTTGCTGTTTCAATGGAGTTCGCACTGTTGTGCTGATACACTAAGGCCAAGAATGAAAAATGGAAAGAACAGTAAAAGATGTCGCTGAAGCAAATTGCAAAACTTAAATCATTCATGTAGAAATAAAAACACTCCACAGAATTGAAATCACACTTCTCAACTACTACTGTAAGGGCGTGCCACACAGTAACTAATAACTACACCAACTGGTCACTATCATTCGGTTAATCAAACCAATGTAACAACACAATATAATCTGGAACAGAAGTGAATGTTATTCACAATTTGTACAACAACAACAAAAAACCATATGACAATAACGGAAGCAATAATGTACACCATATCTACTACTGCAGTCCTTGCTAAAGAGGAGGGCCCTTCCTCCCTAGTAGGGGTGTAGGAACAACACGAGATTAATTAACGAATCAGATGAAGAGCAGTAACAACATCACCATAATGATTTAATATTAAAAATAATTGAAAGTTATAGAAGCATAGTAACAATGCTTTTCTATATGCCGTCCTTGTACATAGGAAATTGAGTTTCTTTTATAATTATTACATACACAAAATTAGGAATAGATCAGTCATGAGAATCTCATGATTCTCAAGCTGATAAAAAATAAAAGTAGTTACAACCTATTTCTAAATAGAAAGATTTCTCAAATATATTGGTTAGGATTGCAACCACTTAGGTATGTTGCTTCTAAAATGAACAACTCCTAATGCCCGACAGCTGTTATGTGGAATAATACCCACAACTTGCCAGCTCTAGTGCAACAACATCCTGTGAGTGAATAGCGGTTCAGGATGTAACGACAATCATTAGCGACAACACCCTTGGTGTAACATTGGTCCTCTGTATCAGTGCATAGTGTAACAACAGCCTGTAACAACATTCTAAGTGTAACAACAACCTGTAACAGCATGCGGTGTGTAACAACGAACTATTCTACCCTGCTCTGAAATTGATCAGCGCTGCTTGTTTACTTCATAGCGAGCAACACCTGAAAAGGAGAACTTCCAAAACACTCCTCCAATGCTCACCACGGTTAGCCACAAAAATAAATAAAGTATCGTATTATTCAATAAAATATGGCAAAATAACGTAATAGTGAAATAGGTTGTAAAAGTGAGAAAAAGGGTAAATTAATCATGTAAAATTTTATGGGCTTGGAGGATAAGAGGATCAAAACTGGGGAAAGGTGCAGGAAATAGGTAAAAAGTTACACCCAACATCTCTCCCCAACTGAAGCAACTACATGTCCCCATGCAGAATCTCAGCTTCTTTTGCTATACCCCCGATGCAAGTTTGTAAAATTGTAAGCACCAGCAGTGTCTTCACCTGGAGCTTTGTACCCTTGAATGGCCATCAACTGACGTGGCCAAGATTCTTCTTCATAATAACATAGGCGGTAGTCCGACTGATACTCTTCTATTGGTAACCAAATCAGAGGAAATTTAAATCTGAGCCCGATCCAGAACGCCCCTAATGTTTGCACGATCCAAGCATACTCAGGCACCCATGTAACAACAACCACAAATTTTTGTATTCAAAAGGATCCCCTTCCTGCAACTCAGTGCTACGAGCTTTGGTGCGTTTAAGACACCCTGCTAGCGCTCGACTTTTCATCTGTGCATGCAAATTGAGACAAATCCTCACAATCCTTTTCCTATAGATCGCTGACTGTTCCCTGATCTCTGGAGTGATCAGGAACAACTTAAACTCACGCTTGAGTTCATAAACCATCCCTGGTTTTGCTCTGACCCATAATGTTGTTCTTTCTTCATTAATTTCTACTGGTTTCATGGCCAGATGTCGTTCAATCTGGTTCCTCATAAATGAAAGAAAGGCCCACAACTGCAAATCTCCCATATAGGAGAAGACACTTGTTACTATTTTCGTGCCGACATACTCGCACATGATGTTATGCAAAAATAGCTCTCAAAGCAAGCTCTGTTCATCAAAATTGCAAGTGCGAAAAATCTCAAGAAAAGTTCGGGTAGAAGAACCCAAATAAGACCTATTCTCAAAAACTGCTTTCAACTAAAATAAATAATATCATTCCCAAAGGAACACTGGATACGATGGGGACGACCGCCTGCATGCTAGTAGGTTTAGGGCAAGATCATAGAGCTTTGTCTTGTCATTCGTCAGGTCCGAGACTTGCCGCTATAATAGGTACAATTGTTCGTCTTTTTTCTTCATGGCTTCCTTGTGCCTCCTTGCTTCCCATTCTCTCTCCCATTCTTCCTTTAACCACTTTTCCCTAAGGGAATCCATCATCCTTTTGTGTGCCTTGAGCGAGATCACCCGCTAGACTTGTAGAGAGAGCGCCTGCTGCTTCCATTTTTGTAGCTCTGGTAACAACAATATCTTTTCTGAACACCATCCTTCGTTAGGACACGATGTTCTCCCACATGCAATATCAATTGAGGGTGTAACAACCTCTCGAGGGTGAAACTGCTCCATTTCCACTGCTGGTTCTTGTGTAACAACGACGTCATCAATGGGTTTTTGTGTTATAGTTTCCTTTTCTCCCTGATCAACTTTCATTCCCACTGCTAGTTCTTGTGTAACAACAATGTCATCCACAGGTTTTTGTATATCATTTTTCCCGAGGTAGGCTTTTGTCTCCACTGTTGGTTCTTGTTTAGCAGCATTGTCAACCACAGGCTCATGGGTGTCAGCTTCTTCTTCCTTTCCTTGGTTGACTTCTGTCTCCACTAATGGTTCTTGTGTAACAACAGTGTCCTCCACAGGTTTTTGTATATCATTTTTCCCTAGGTAGGCTTTTGTCTCCATTGCTGGTTCTTATGTAGCAGCAGTGTCAACCACAGGCTCATGGGTGTCAACTTCTTCTTCCTTTCCTTGGCTGACTTCTGTCTCCATTGCTGGTTCTTGTGTAACAACAGTGTCAACGAAGGGCTCCTGTGTATTCGTTACCAAATTACTTCCTGTGGACTGCACCATCTTAGTTGCTGGTTCTTGTGTAACAACAACGTCCTCAACGGGTTTTTGTGTGTCAGCCTCCCAGGTTTCGGTTTGTGTTTCCCTCGAGATGGTGTTTGCTGCACAGACTCTAAACCTTGTTGTCACTAGCTTCTCGGCATAGGCCGTGCGCACAACACACAGGATCTCCCTTCTCGGCCCTGTCAATGGCCTCGACCAAAGTATCTAACCCTAGGGCTCTTGTGTCTGTCTTCCCCTCTGCTAGTTGTTCCCTTAGCTCTCTATTCTCTTTTTCTAATTTTTCAATTTTTAACAACAAGGATTGAGTTTCGCTCTTACTAGGTGAGGAAGGTTCCTCCAGCAGAGCCTGCTCCTTGTCCTTTTGCTCTACTGCCTCTTCGTTCTTCTTTGACATGGATGGGGACTCTGGGTGCCCGCTAACCCTTATTCTCTGCTTTGGCCGCTTATTACCAATTGGTTTGTTGACTGACCTCTTACCAACCCTTACTTCCGAAGGCTTGGGTTGCTCCTTTGTCGCTGCTGGAGTTTCCTTTGACGTCCCTATTTGTCTCCTGTGGGTAGTTCTGGCATTTTTCCTCATGAATTCCTCCCAACTCCTGCCTTGGCTACTTAGGGCGTCCAACACAATGAGCTTGACGAGGACATGGTTGGTGATGCATGTTTCTGGATGCGCAATTGTTTTCATGGCCGCGACCATATGCTTGATGTTTCCCAGCAAGAAGTAGGGAAGATTTATCAGCTGTCAATGCCGAAGGTGGTTTAGCAATGGAAAGTGGTAATTGAACACAATTGTTGCCCTTCCCTCGCAGGTGATGTACTTGATGAGGTAAAGGGCAACATCAGCCCATGGCTGGGGAAGTGACAACTTGTCAATCCCCCTCCCTTTCTTCACTAGCTGCTCCTTTTGGAGGAAATCCCCCTTCAAAGAGGGGTCATTAACTTTCCTGTTAAACCACCTCTTTCCTTCCACTGGTAATGCCGTCACTCGGGCAATCACTTCCTCTGTAACATCCAGCTTCAACCCCCTAACCTCCGTTTGATTTCTCTCTAAATTCTTCGCAAATTCCATGGCGACTCCCCCGTTTGATCCTTCCAGCCTTTGGAAGAACTCAAACCAGCCTGCGTCCTTAAAAATCTGGCATGCTTCGGGGCAATTCTCCAAAGCCTCTGTCGACCCTGGCTCATGCCGAATTTCTGCTTCTCCCATCGCTACACAAATTCAGTGTTGTTTTCCTTCCTTTAGAAGTTCCGGAGCAGTGGACACACTACTTAGCTGTTACAACTTGCAACCTTTCTTTTCCACTTCTTTGAGCACTCTCAATGGGGATGCAATGCTCCAACAGGGCTAAATGGTAAGGTGGCGCAAGTGAGAATTTCAAGTTAAGATTTACAATCATGGTTTGTACTGCACAATAATGTTGCCTTATTAATGCTAGGTTATGGGAGA
The DNA here is from genome assembly GCA_000404065.3 of Pinus taeda. NCBI lineage: Eukaryota > Viridiplantae > Streptophyta > Pinopsida > Pinales > Pinaceae > Pinus > Pinus taeda. The sequence goes on from APFE030886643.1 coordinate 209,634, forward strand.
TCTAGTCGAAGGTACACTTCCCTTTTTTGGTATGATTTGTCATTAAGTGACAATGATTACCAGATCACCATGCTTTAATTGCTATTTATTTTAAATAATCACAGGTCATGCAAAGGTCATGTCGTAATATGATTCGCTTCTCCCTGGCTTAAATGTGACAGTTGACTTCGGCCGTCAAAAGGGAAAACATGTTAAGTTGCCATAATTACCGAATAAAAGCAGATAACGATACTACCTTTGTATGACGTACCTGGGTGACGTGGGGCGAAGTCGTTGGTGACGAGACGCGTAACTCTAGTGACGAGAACCACGATGATGCCTGTTGTCTGTTGCAATAAATATCTTATTCAGATTATTTCTAGAAGTGGTCGGCTGTTACAGGTGTAACAACCAAGATGACTATTATGTATTGTTAATTTTTACAAAAGCACAGAGAAAAAGGTCATGTAACAACATTATTGTAAAGTATACTTTGAAATAACAAATGTTGTTACAAAATGTGTAATAGCCGCCACAAAGTGGTTTTCAACTGCTACAAAAATTTGTCTGCTTGCGCCCAGAAAAGGTTTTCACAGCTAGATTGTTTTTATTTTTTTATTTTTTTATTTTGTAAGTTTGAAGGTGTAACAACCGCCAGCAGTGGTTGATTTTCCGTTGTTATACTTATTGGAAAAATTAGAATTTTTGCAGCACAGGGGGGCTTTTCCCTATTCCTGTAATCTGAAGATCCGAATTTGTGACAATCCTTGAAGCAGGTTTGTGATATAACCGAAGACGGTGCCTATTTGCTAGTAATGGTGTCCTCGCACTGTTAATGGTCACCAAATTTATAGTCCCATTGTTAAAGACTGCATCTACCTCATAGGGACCTAGCCATTTGGTGCAGAGCTTACCCTTGAAGTCTTTGAATCTTGAGTCATATAAGAGAGCCCAATCTCCTTTTTGGAACTTCTTCTTCTTGATAAATCTGTTATGCCACTTAGCTCTCTGCTGCTGGTTAATCTCTGTTTGTTGGAACCATTTCTCTGCCAATTCATCGAGCTGGCTCAATCTCTGCTTTTGTGTTGTAGCTAGATACAAATTTACCTGCAATGCTGTTCTCAGTGTCTTGATTTCAAACTCAATAGGGAATAAAGGATTTTTGCCATACACAAGTTCATACGGTGATAATCCCATGGTATTCCTCCATGTAGTCCTGTAGGCCCACAACACTTTTGGAAGTTTTTCGGCCCAATTCCTTCGATGACTGGCAACAATCTTGGTAAGGATCCCCTCAATGACTTTGTTAGTGCTTTCCACTTGGCCATTTGCTTGTGGACGATAAGGTGTTGTGATTCTATGATGGATTTTACATTTTTCAACCAACTTTTGGATCATATGGGATGTAAACTGGGGCCCTCCATCTGTGACTATCTCCCTGGGTATACCAAATCGGACAAAGATGTCTTCAAACAGAAAGTCTGAAACATCCTGCTCCGTGGCTCTGGTTAGTGCCTTTGCCTCAACCCATTTCGTGACATAGTCAGTGCGGACCAAAATGTAAGCTTTCTGTCTAGATGAAGGATTAATTGGTCCCACAAAATCTAGGGCCCATTTCTTAAAAGGTTCTAAGATGATTTGGGGTTGTAACGACATCTCATCTGATTGCAGTGGTTGGCCCATCCTTTGGTAACTATCACATCCCTTCACAAACTTCTTGGCATCCTGAAATATTGTTGGCCAATAATACCCTGTCGAAAGGACTTTGTACCTTGTCCGCTTGTCTGTGAAGTGCCCTCCACAAGGTTCCTCGTGACAAGATTTAAGGATGTCAAAGATCTCATCTTCTCTAACACAACGTCTGATCTAGAAATCTAGTCCAATGTGATAGAGATTCCCATCTATCCAGGTATAGGTAGCACTTTGTTGTATAATCTTTCTTTTCTCCTTGGAGGACAAATACTGTGGAAACTTCCCTGTAGCAAGATAATTGGCTATATCTGCATACCAAGGTGAGTAAGTAGAAATAGCAAAGAGATATTCATCAGGGAAAGAATCCTCAGTAGGAATGCAATTGTCATTAATAGTTAACCTAGAAAGGAAATCAGCTACTACATTATCTTTTCCAGGTTTATCGACAATTGTGATATCAAATTCTTGTAACAACAATACCAGCGTGTAATTGTACCATTGGCAATTGGCTTATTCATTAAAAAACAAATGGCAGAGTGGTCAATGTGTACAAATACTTGATACCTGGTGATATAATGCCGGAATTTATTGATGGCGTGCACCACTGCTAAGAATTCCTTGTCATTCACTGTATAGTTGAGCTTGGCTGGAGTTAGATTTTTGCTTATGTAGTAAATAACATAAGGTTTCCTATCCTCCAGTTGGCCCAAAACAACACCTACAACAATATCAGATGCATTTGTAGCTATGTGAAACGACAGTTCCCAATTAGGTCCTCGTAAGATCGAAGCTACTGATACACAACATTTCAGCGTAAAAAAGGCCTACTCACACTTTCCTGTCCACAAAAAGTTGACATCCTTCATGAGCAAAGAGAATAATGGCGATGCAGTTTTTGAAATTTTTTCTATAAACCTCCTATAATACCCTGCATGCCCCAAGAAACTACGTACCTCTTTTTGTGTGTTGGGGGTTGGAATTTTCAGAATTACCTCTATTTTTGCAGGGTCTACCTTGATCCCATCAGCAGAAATGTAGTTTCCTAGCACAATCCCTTCAGTCATCATCATGTGACATTTTTTTATGCTCAAAGCAACATTAGTCTGTACACAACGTTCCAACACTTTTTCCAGATTAGCTAATGCTGTTTTAAAAGCATCTCCATAAGGTGTAAAATCGTCCATGAAGATTTCAAGATAGTCATTCAACAAATCAGAAAAATTCCCAGTATTACCTTTTGAAAGGTTGTTGGCGCATTGTAGAATCCAAAAGGGAGTACTCTGTATGTGAAACTTCCCCAAGGGCAAGTAAAGGTTGTTTTATCTTGATTTTCCGGGGCAATCTGTATCTGATTGTAGCCCCTAAACTCGTCTAAAAATGAATAGTTTTTTTTTTTTTTCTAGAAAGGGTATCAAGGACCTGATCTATAAATGGTAAAGGAAAATGGTCCTTTTGACTGGCCTTATTGAGTTCTCTGTAATCCACACAGACTCTCCACTTGCCATTCTTCTTAGGAACAATGACAAGCGGAGACACCCACTCACTGTCGGATATCGGATAAATAAAATTAGCACTCAGGAGTTTTTGTAATTCTTCCTTCACCACCTCCTTTAGTGCAGGGTTCATGCGGCACTGTGGTTGTCTGACTGGTTTGCAGCCATCCTTCAAGTAAATACGGTGAGTGCACAGGTTAGGGTGGATCCCTTTCATATCTGTATAGTCCCATGCGAATGCCTTTTTGTATTTCTGTAATAGCTGTAACAACATTTGGTTTTGCTCAGTAGTCAGGTTGGGGTTAATGTTCAGAAACTTTCCTAGTTTTACTTCAATTGGATTGTTGTCAATATTTGGAGTGGTTCTCATTTGTTCAAAATCTATATCTTCTACCACTTCTTCCTCATTCGAATTTTTAATGGAGGTGACAACAAGTGGGTTACTAGTAAAACCATTAATGATATCATCTTATGTCTCATCGTTGAAATACTAGGCTTTCCCCAGAGTGAGGAGTGGTAGGGAAAGATCTGGTTCGGGCTCAAACTCATCCCACCAAGGGTTGTATAAATCCACATTATGTTTTGGGGGGTAAAGATTAAGGTTCTTTGTTGCTTGGCCATCCGAGATCACCATAGATCCATATCTGCAACCTATAAATGCATCTGCAGGGGCTCGCCAAGGTCTCCCTAAGATTAGAGGATGTCCCCCCAAATTGGATTTGGGCTGTAAGATAAGAAAGTCAGTCGGATATCTCTAGGAAGCTATTGTGATTACTATATCCTCTAACACCCCCTCGGGTTCAACATGGGATCTGTCCGCTAATTCAAGTACAGTAGGAGTATGCCTAAGCCCTTGTAGCCCTAGGGTCGTAAAGAGGTCTTTTGTCATTACATTAATGGCAGCCCCCAGATCGATCAATGTGTTAGTTATGGGATGATCATTAATGTAGACAATAACCGTAGGATTTCCTGGATCATTATACTTAGTTAGAAGAGGCTGAGCGAACATTAATTCGGATAACTTCCCCATCACATGTATGGTAACTGGTTATTTCAGCTTCTTCCTAGGTTTCTTGATACACAAGTCCCGCATTGTTTTAGCATAAATAGGTACTTCTTTAAGGGCTTGCAGCAGAGGAATTCGTATATGCAAATTTTGCAACTCCCTAAGAAAATCATATTCGGGTTGTGAAGTCATTCCAGGTTCAACGAATCTCTGAGAATACGAAGGGTTTTGAGTTACAACAGTCGAGTTGGCTGTTATAGGTGTACTAGCCTTTCCCGAGTTGGTTGTTACAACAGTAACAATCCTTCACGGGTTGGCTCTTACAGACGTAACAACTTCCTCTGTATCGGCTGTTATAGGCACAATAGTCACCTCAGAGCCTATGGTATCTCCTCTGGAAGGTTCACATTCCTCCTCTGTAAAGATATGGGAGTGATTTGGTGTAATTACCTTACCCGATCGCAATTGAATTTCATTCAGCCCCATGGGGGTAATAAGGTGGGTCTTGAAGGTAGGCGAAGCCTCTATGCCCTGAGCTATTTTATTGTTCGGGTTTGGGTTAGGTTGCACGGGTAGTTGGGGTCGCACAGTTGGTGTAGGAGTAGGAGTTTGGAAAGGAGGTAACTGTAGTTGTTGCTGCATTGGTAGTCCAGGTAAAGCTATATTTTGGGCATTTTCTCTCCAGTTTTGGTTCCAAGGGTATGGTATGGTTGAGATGGAGGATATTGGATAGAGGGAGATGGAGACCACTGATTCCAGGGTGGAGGAAACTGTGTTGAAGGAGCAGCATACTGCCATGGATATTGCTGAGTATTATATGCATTGTTCCACGAATTGAATGAGGAAAAATCTTGACACATACCTAGAGGTCGTGGTTGCCATGGCCTCCTTGGTGCGATGAAATAAGAGGACTACACCTCCTCGCTTGACTCCCTAAGTACTGCCTTCAGTCTAGGAAGCTTCGGACATTGACTCGTCGAATGTTCCAACTCACAAATATTACACAAGCTGATGCTGTTCAATTCACATTCCCTCAAGGGATGTTTCTTCCGGCATTTCGGACATAACACAGCCAAAGGTGTATCAGCTTCTGCTTGTGTCTTCTTGATCTGTGCTGTCGTTATTTGGGCAGATAGAGTACTAAGGATATCGGTCTTGAAATTTTCGAATAAATTTTCCGATTTTTGCTCTTGTTACTCCTCTTGCAGATTTTTGTATTCGGGCAGAGGCATCTCGAATTGTGCTTCTCCCCTTAGACAATCCTCTGGAGCATCTTAGACAGAGCTTTACAATATCAACGAATGGTTCCTGCGATATATCCCCTTCCCTAATAGGTTCAGGGTGTCAAGGTAGTTGTCCCTTATTCCTCTGATAAATATGGTCTTCAAGATTTCATGGTCTAAATCACTGTGTTTAGACCTCTGCAGATTATAGTGGAACCACTCTACATAGTCTTCTAGGCTCTCATCCTCCTTCTGCGTCATTCTGAATACTTCCTCCCTTAAGTCCCTGGTTCTACAATAGTCTTGGTACTTTGATAAGAACGTCTCCTTCATATCGTTCCATGTTCAAATAGAAGCGGATCCCAATCCCATGAACCATCTCAAGGCTGTCCCTTTTAAAGTAGCAGGAAATAATTTCAGTTTCTGAGCATCTGAGATATAGTCATAACTTCTACATAAGACATCAAATTCAAATAAAAAGGTGTTTGGATCTTCCACAGTCATCCCTTGGAAGGATGGTAAGGATGATAGCGGAATATTTTTCATAGGAGCTTCACCTCCAATATCCCGGATTGGGAAATCAAAGGTGGTAATAGTAACATCTATTTTAGCGTTGTTGTCATTGTTATCCCCCATGGCTAATCCCTCTAACCCTTGCTATAACAGACCACCTTCAAACTGCTCTTGTGATGGTCTTGTAGGTGTTATTGATGGCTCAGTTATCCTCAGGGCTGGCTGTTTCACTGCACTACTTGAATCTGGATATTGATAAACCAACAGGTGTTCTCCCGTCTTAGGTGTTTGATGTTCCCCCTTAGTTTCCCCTTATCCCTCGGTCCTAAAGTTCTGACTACTAGCATCCCCCTACTGCTCCTGAATTGGATTCTTGATCTTGGGAGTGTGGGTGCTAACTTTAGAATGATATGGCTTGGAGATAGAGGAATCAAAGGTTTTTGCCCTTTTTATGGGAGTGACAGCTTTTTGTGGCCTTGTTTTCCTTGCATCCCTTTGAGAGCTTGATTGTCCTTTTTCTGCCTTAGAGATTAGTTCCTGGATAAATGTTTTCCTTCCCAAATCTACACTTTTCCTTTCCTTTCTACGACATGTTTTTCTTGTGACTTATTAGAGGGGGGTAGTTTTGGTATTTCTATAGTCCCTATAGTTGCACACATGGACCCTATGTGTATTGATTCACACTCGAAGTGTCTCAGTCTTCGACAGTGGTGAGCTCGCCCAGGTACGTTAGAGCGATGCGCAGGTTCTTACCTCTCATCTTACCACCCAACAACTGAAGCGCTGAAGACACGCTAAACAAAACACCAAAATACCATGCCTTAAGTGCCCTAGTGATCACAACGGTGAGCTCGCCCAAGTATGTTAGAGCGTTGTGCAAGTTCTTACCTCTCGTCTTAACACCCAACAATTGTGGACTAGGAACACTCTATCATCAAACAAACAACTTGCTGACTGTATCGTCAACTGCCATCTCCGGCAGCGACGCCAAAATGTAGTGTTGTTTTAATCAATCCTAATTGACCGTGACTGCAACATTTAGTTGTCAACCCAGGGTAGGTCTTGCTGTTTCAATGGAGTTCGCACTATTTGTGCCGATATACTACAACCAAGAATGAAAAATGGAAAGAGCAGTAGAAGCTAGAAGATGTTGTTGAATCAAATTGCAAAACTTAAATCATTCATGTAGAAATAAAAACACTCCACAGAATTGAAATCCCACTTCTTAACTACCAGAGTAAGGGCATGCCACACAGTAACTAACTACACTAACTGGGCACTATCATTTTGTTAATCAAACCAGTGTAACAACACAATATAATCTAGAACAAAAGCGAATGTTATTCACAATTTGTACAACAACAACAGAAAACCATGTGACAATAAGCGAAGCAATAACGTACACTATATCTACTACTGTAGTCCCTGCTAAAGAGGAGGGCCCTTCCTCCCTAGCAGGGGTGCAAGAACAACATGAGATTAATTAACAAATCAGATGAGGAGCAGTAACAACATCACTGTAATGATTTAATATTAAAAATAATTCAAAGTTACAGAAGCAGAGTAACAATGCTTTTCTATATGCCGTCCTTGTACATAGGAAATCGAGTTTCTTTTATAATTATTACATACCCGAAATTAGGAATAGATCAGTCATGAGAATCTCACGATTCTCATGCTGATAAAAAATAAAAGTAGTTACAACCTATTTCTAAATAGAAAGACTTCTCAAATATATTGGTTAGGATTACAACCACTTGGGTCTGTTGTTTCTAAAATGAACAACTCCTAATGCTTGACAACTGTTATGTGGAATAGTACCCACAACTTGCTAGCTCCAGTGCAACAACATCCTGCGAGTGAATAGTGGTTTAGGATGTAACGACAATCACTGGCGACAACACCTGTGGTGTAACAACGTTCCTCTGTATCAATGCGTAGTGTAACAATAGCCTGTAACAACATTCAATGTCTAACAACAACCTGTAACAACATGTAGGGTGTAACAACGAACTGTTCTTCCCTACTCTAAAATTGATCAGCGCTGCCTATTTACTTCATAGCCTTGTTCCTGCGAGCAACACCTGAAAAGGAGAAGAACTTCTAAAACACTCCTCCAGTGGTCACCCAAGTTAGCCACAAAAAAGAATAAAGTATCGTATTATTCAGTAAAATATGGCAAAATAACATCAGAGTGGAATAGGTTGTAAAAGTGAGAAAAGGGGTGATTTAATCATGTAAAGTTTCATGGGCTTGGAGGGTAAGAGGATCAAAACTGGGGAAAGAAGGTGCATGAAATAGGTAAAAATTCACACCCAACAGTGAGTTTGTCGGAGTTGCGGCAGTACGGTGAGTCGGGGACAACAACCACTGTTTGACACTGGTCAATGTGATTGGGATATGACAAAGACAAGGCAACACAGGGTCGGGGTAGTATGCTACAGTGGAGGGCACGGTGGTCAGCCGCAGAAGGGAGCAGACAGGGGAAGACAATGTTGACTATCTGCTAGAGCAGAATGCTGACTGCACAGTGAGAGGGAACAGGTCGGCGGGGGATAAAAAGTTGTGAATAGCGATGTGGGGAGAGGGATCACGCGAATGACACAACGAAATGAATAATAATGAATGGTGATTGAGTCATCCAAATGATGCAGCCAACATGCCAAAAGACTGAACTGCTCTGAAACCACTGTAGCGAGGAAACCAGTGTGCAAGAAGTTAATTGTGTGTAGATTGTGTATGTATGTGTAAGTAAGTAGTTCTATTATTAAATAAAAACTGAATGGTGATTACAATCCTATATACGCATTGACTGGCCACGGAGGTGAGTGGTCACATCTTTTGAGCTATGGCCCTTCATAATTAATGGGCCATTAATTAATATAATATTTAATATATTATAATATTTATTATTTAATTAATGTTTTTTTATGAATATTTTATTCATAACATTCACTGCGTAGTTAGTGGTCAAATCTATTCATAATTGACTCAAATATGTATATACTTCATTTTTTTCTTGGGAAACATGTTTTCACAATTACATCATGTCTACATACAATGCAATGAATGTTGGTTGTTAAGTTCATTAGCAACATAATGTGAAAAATCCACGATTGCAATAAACTGGGAACCATTCTTCTAATTGATGTAGTTTTTTTGTCTTCTGTCATTTAATTAACAACAAATAACAAATAGCTCACTATTGCAATGTTCAGAATTATGCTGCAGAAATAAAACATGAACTGTGAAATAGATGCACACACATAAAAATGACACTGATGTTTGGACTAACATCCCCGAAAAAACCCAGAAGGGAAAACTAGTGCAACAGATGAGGGTTTATATTTTATTATCTTCAACAAATTAGAGAGTACATAGATTTGTTTCACCAAAACACTAGCAAAGCTCCAAAAATTTTTCTCCTCCGCTCCAACTGGCAGATTGACCTAGAAACTCTCTGTTTGCCTTACAAAATCAAATTTGTTCGTCTCTAGTAAATGCACATGAAAACTGCTGCTGCGGGAAATACACACTAGCTGGAAATTAAGATTCCGCTGATCTTGCACTTCTTTGGTGATACTGCACTCGCACTAGGCAACTTGTTCTATCCTTCAGATTTGATACTCGACAACTGGAAATATGATCTGCTGCCCAGAATGGCACACTGGAGAAATCACAACCATTGGTATGGCATTCCTACAGAAGAAATCGACCTTCCCTCTGACATTGGAAATCAACGAAAAATCTCCCTTGAAAATCTCTCTCCAATTTTTGCTGAACCCTCTCACTAATGCTTTGCTAGCTCAAACTCTTCCCTCGCCAAATGTTGCGCATTGGGAAATTCACATTTCCTTGCTTCCTTTCTCATTCGATGTGTCTTCTCCAAGCCCCATCGACTTGCTCTTATAATTTTCTCGCTGGAGCACCAATGGCCAAGATCTAATTGCGATCAATGGCTCAGATCATCTTAGACTTCATCATATAACTTTTGAGAAGTCTTTTGAGAAAAAGTCGATTTCCTTAACTAATACTCCTTAATTAACTAGTTTTCCTAAGCTAGACTTAGGAAATTTTAATTATTTGGTCCATTAATTTAATTAAGGTGTTTTAGAGCCATATCTCGTGAAACCATTTATGGGTATTGGAGATGTCATTTCTTTTAGTCTCTTTGACACCTTAGAGACTAGAACACCTGTCCAGTGTTGTGAAAATCGTGATAATATTGAAAAATCGCAGTTTTTTGAAAATGGCAATATTATCGCCCGATTATTACGTGATTTTTTTTTTTTTGTTTATTTGTTCCGCAAAAAATCACGAAAACTTGAAATTATCGCGATTATTATGAAAAAATCACGAATTTTTGGGAAAAAATCTTGAATTTTTTTATTTTTATTTTTATTAATTTTGCCGATTTTTTGATGAGGAGGAGGAGGAGTTGGAGGAGCAACAGGAGGAGGAGGTGACACAACCTACCCAGGCTACCTGTTACTAGTAGAGGACGTGGTCTACCTCCTATAGCTACTAGTTCTTCAACTTCTAGAGCACAGCAGAGTCCACTACCAACTCCACCGATATCTACATCTAGAGGGAAAGCTATTGCATTTTCTTACAAGAAGGGTAGAGGAAATCAGTGGTATTAGTTATTTGGTTCATTTCATTGTATATGACATTATGACTCATGATATGAGATACATTATTATATTTTTTGTTGATATTTTGAAGTTGAGTTGGGACTTAGGAGTTAGGACTGACTATTCAGGACATGATTCATTGTTATGTGTGATGTAGCACTAGAAATGATATTACACATCTTATCCATTAGTTCTTTTATCATATTTATTTGTCAATGTATTTATTTTATGTTGTAGATGCTTTAGATATTAAAATAATTGAAAAAAAATGAATATTTTTGTATTTTACGATTTTTTTTTTTTTTTTTCCAATTTTTTCTCGATTTTTTCTTTCGCCGATATTATCCCGATAATGATTACTGCAACATTGCACTTGTCCGATGCTACCACCATAATAAAAAACTAACACTCCCTCTTAGCGAGGAAGGTGTTCTTTCCTCAACTTTCCTTCACTTCAACCTATAGCTAGACAGTCCATGCTACTAATGTCTGACATCTATTTCACTTTCTTTCTTCACATCTCACGTTGATCTGGGTCCTTGTCACTGGAAATCACTATCAAGAAACCGATTGGTAAACATTGTCCGTCAACTACTGCAAATACTTTGATCTACCTCACACTACACTGCTACGACTTTGATGCTAACCTTGCACTGCTTCTGTAACTACTGCAATAGTGAGTCTGATCTCCCCAGAACTTGAAGCTCTATGCTTCAATAGGGCTGCTCCCTCTGAAGCTAAAATCCCTTTGAGTCTCGATCTTCCAATTGGGAAATCAGTTTAGTTGGAACTGCATTCTGCATCTTGCAACTGACAAAATTCGCACTACATGTGCCACTGCAACTAGCTCTGCGTTGTCTCTCAAGAACTAATTGCAACTAGCTCTGCTAACATTGATCTTGCGGGCCCCTGTAGCAAGGGTGGTGGTTCTAGTGCAACAACTGGAATTGATCTAACTAATTTCCACACTACATCTTTAGTGGACCATGTCCATCTTGACACGTTAAGGTATCAAGCCCCTCCTCCACCTGGAGGTATTGCTGCTATTAGTGCAAACTACTCTAATCTAGTGGTCAACTCATCAATATCTGCTGAAATTGTTGTGTTAAATTATGGTATGTTCTATGCTTAGGGCAGTTTACTTGTTTTTCTTCTTATTAGCCATAGATTAGCAATCACATATACATAAGTAAGGTGCAGATAGAACATTAAATGATCAACAGAAAACAAGTCAAGACAAGAGACACAAGATGTGGCAGCTAGCCAGGGACAAACCCCAATGCGGGGAAACCCTTTGATCAAATCTTCTTTTATCTTCAATAGTTCAGAAGAGAGAAATAGTACAAAATCTGAATTCTGTAATTTTATATCAGCAGCAACAAACCCTGGATCAGCGAAGTCAAACTTGGTCAAATTCGTTGAAATTGACCTCTAAAATACTTGGTCAATTTCCGGTCAACTTGTCCTCGAACAGCCTGAAGAAACAACTCTTGAACAGCTCCAAAAGTTCAGTCAATTTGCAGATTTTTGAAGTCAATTGAGCCCCAAACTAGAGCAGTCAATACCAGTCAAACTAGAGGTTAGATCACCTCGATTTTTGTGCCAAAAATTGCGGCCTGCCTAGGAGAGGCAACCACACCCACTCCGCACTTCTGGAAGGTCAACGCTTGGTCAACGCTGGTCAAAGAGATGACCTGCTTCCCTAGCGTCCTTTTTGCGTCTTCTTTGCCCTAGGATGTCTTCCTTTTAGCCACACGTGTGAGAGAGAGAGAGGCTCCTTTTATGCGTAGGAGAGAGAGAGAGAAGATGAGTGAATTGAATTGTCCAAATGAGGAGAATGCTCCTTGTATTTATATGCAAACATTGAGGTTGAATAGACATGACTGTTGGGCTTCTGAGCCTACATAAGTTCGCTGGCCGACCTTGTCAATTTGTCCATTATCAAAATAAATTCATATCTCCATAAATACTTATTGGAATCAGATGATCTTTAGATCAATCCTACACCTCTCAATGAGAGGAATCTAGGAAAATATCAGAAGCCATAAATAAGGTGATCCACATGGATTTTGGCCCTAGTTGCCAATTTTAACACTCCCTCTCAACTAGGGAGAACTTCATTTGCAATCCATCAGACCATCGCTGCTATCCATCCATCAAATGCACTGTCCTATACAACTTGATCCCACTTTGCTCTGCTCTGCTCGAACTATGAAGAAGAAGAAATGATCGAGGATGTATCATACCATCCTCCATTGACACGAAGTCAGTCTCAGAGTGTGAACCACTCTCACTGATCCTAGATCAGTATCACTGATCCCAGATCAATGGAGGTCATCCTAGCATAGGGAGTACGGTAGATACAACAATGCGTCCATCGATAGTACTACTATGGTCCCTATCCTCATTTCCTTGCTCATTGGTCAGATGAGAGGTACTTCCCATGAGTCCTAGACTGCATGGGTGGGATGCCTCGACAGGAGAACTAATCATCCTGTCCACAAGAGAACAAATCATCCTGTCCAGTGGATGCCACAGAGAACTAATCATCCTGGCCTACAGGAGAACTAATCATCTTGCTTCGCAGTCACCACAGAGAACGAATCATCCTGGCCCACAGGAGAACTAATCATCCTGTTCCACAGTTGCCACGGGGTGTCACAGGGGAAGGTTGAACCTTTACCCTGTACATAGTGCACCACCAGGGGATGGTGAGTCACCCTGTGGTCACATGTCGCTCCAAGAAGTACCTCGCACCCCCTGGAGCTCCCAGAGCTCAATACATCATACTCAACCCTCATAAGAGGGTCTCTAAACGACACCAAGTCGTTCCCGAAAAGTCGGGAATTTGACTTTTCCTAGGGGCTTTGTCAGAATGTCGGCAACCTATTCATCTGTACCAATATGTTGGAGCCTTATTGCTCCTCGTTGCACCATATCTCGAATATAGTGGTACCTGATATCGATATGCTTGGAGTGATCATGAAATACAGGATTCTCTGATAAATGGATCCTGCTCTGGTTGTCACACAGAATCACGGTGGTATCCAATGTAAATCCAAACAGCTCACTAAAGAGCTTTCGTAACCAGACTGCCTCACAGGAGGCCATGCTAGCAACAATGTACTCTGCCTCGACGGTGCTCAAAGCCACCAACTTCTGCTTCCTGCTCATCCAGGATATCGAGGCAGATCCTAAAGAGAAACAACACCTGGAAGTGCTCTTTCGGTCCACCACATTGCCTGCCCAATCAGCATCAGTATACCCAAGTAATCTCACATCTCCGACAATGTATCTCAACCCATGAGTGATTGTGCCACGAAGATATCTCAATAGATTCTTGGCCCCGATCTAATGTGAGTGGTGAGGCTCAACCATATGTTGACTCAATGTGTTGACTGCAAAGCATATATCTGGACGGGAGTTCACCAAGAACATTAATGCTCCGACGAGTTGACGATACTCGGTAGCGTTTCGTAAAACCGGTCCAGCAGCACTACCGCTTAACTTTTTGAAGTCAAGCCCCATCGGGGTAGTTACGGGCTTGCAGTCCACCATGCTGAATCTCTAAAATCTCCCCTGGTTTTTGCCATACTTCCAGTCCTAGGAAATAGTGCATAAGTCCTAGGTCTTTCATCTCTAACTCAGAAGCTAACTCCCTTTGACATTCGTGAATGAGAGAGTCTGCACCTGTTAGAAAGAGGTCGTCAACATATAACACCAGTATGAGAGGCTTGTCATCTATAACCTTAGAGTAAAGGTTAGGGTCGGCTTCACTCCTAGTGAATCCCAGCTTCATCAAGCAGCTATCGATCCTCTTATACCATGCTCGGGCTGCTTGCTTTAGCCCATAGAGGGCCTTCTTCAACCTGCACACATGAGATTCTCGATCATAAATCTCAAATCCTTCGGGCTCTACATAGACCTCCTCTTTGATCGAACCATGTAAGAACGCACTCTTGACATCCATCTGAGGTAGGTTCCATCCTTGTGAAGCAGCGAGGGCTATGATCGAGCGAATGGTGGTATATCGGGCAACAGGTGCAAATATCTCGTTATAGTCTATACCTTCCTTCTGGGAGAAGCCATGAACGACAAAACTAGCCTTATACTTTTTTGCACTTCTATCAATTGCATGCTTTATCTTGTAAAGCCATTTTGAAGTGACAACTGCTTTGTCGTGGGGTCTGGGGACCACATCCCAAACATCGTTTTTCATAATGGACTCATATTCCTTGTTCATAGTATCCTTCCACTTGATGCTTGACGACATCTGTGAATGACGAAGACTCATTTTGGATGATCGTGCTCATGATGGTCAGGTATCCCTGATACCTGTTCGGCTTCTTACTTTCACGGAAGGTTCCTCGGGGTGCACTGTGTCCTTCAGCATTGTCAAGTGTCCCCCTAAGCCATGAAGGCCTCTTCCTAGAAGAGGAAGGCTCTTGCGGAGGAGGATCAATAGGATCCATAGGTTCTTCCACATCGGGCATCGTCTCATCTTCCTTTTCCTTCGGTTCCCCGGTGTTAGCTTCTTTAGATCCCCTTAAAGTAGGAAGATTGTCTACCTTGCTAAGAGCCATATCTTCGTCAAAGGTGACATTATGACTAATCTCGACTTCCCGTTGACCAACTCATAGATTCTATAGCCCTTAGTATTTTCGCTATAGCCCACGAAGATTCCTTTCTTTCAAGATGGACCTAATTTATTCCTTTTTTCTTGAGGCACATGAAAATATATAGGGCTTCCAAAAATTCTAAAATGAGATACGTCAGGTTTCTTACCGGTGAACATTTCTTTGGGTGTCTTGGAACCTAATGCTTGATGAGGGCATCGGTTTTGTACATATGTAGCGGTATTTGCAGCTTCGGCCCATAGAAACTTCGGAAGTCTTTGATCATGGAGCATAGCACAGACAACTTCCACAATTGTATGATTCTTCCTTTCCGCCACACCATTCTGCTCAGGAGTATGTGGTGTAGTAGTCTCCCTCTTAATGCCAGCCTCTTTGCAAAAGTCATGAAACTCATTGGATTCATATTCAATCCCATTATCAGTCCTTAAGATCTCGATCTTCTTTTCGGTTTGATTCTCGATCAAGGCTTTGAAGTGCCGAAACCAAGGGAACACTTCATCCTTCTTTTTCAAGAAGGATATCCAAGCCTTGCGAGAATAATCATTTGTAAAAGTGAGGTAATATAAATATCCTCCCAAGGAGTCCACAGGCATCATACCGGATATGTCTGAGTGAACCAAATGCAATGTATTAGAGGTCTTGCTTTGGCTTGAGGGGAATGGTCCCCTTTTTAGTTTTCCTTCGACACATCTTGGACATACACCTTCTTGCTCTAATCTGAACTCGGGCATCCCGGTCACCATTTTTCTTACATCGGGTAGAGCTTTATAATGAAGGTGAGCAAACCTTCGATGCCATAGTTCGAACTGAAGAGATGTGTCACAAGTCATGACACCCAGCGGACTTCCACTGACCTGATATAATGAATCAACTCGAAACCCAAGAGTAAAAACATCTTTAAAGTTCTTTTTCCATGCACGTACCTTGCCATCGCTGAAGGCCACCTTGTAGCCTTTGTCTTCTATTGCCGAAATGGACACCAGGTTCTTTTTGAGATCAGGGACATATAATACATCTTGTAAGTGGATGGTATTACCCTGATTCAATTGAAGAGTGACATTTCCTACGCCTTTCGTGTGATATTTTGAATTATCTCTAATAACAATTTCCAGGTTGGTTTCCTTCTCTATCAGATTATAGAGAGCTTCTTTGTAACCAGTGAAGTGCCTTGAGGCACCACTATCAATAAGCCAATTTCCCAGTGAGTCTGGGGGAGCAGTAGTAGATAGAGCTGCTGGTAGATAATATTCATCTTGCTTATTATTAACAGTGTTAGATTCATACCTGGAATTTCTTGCCTTCTTGAATGGTTGTCCTCTTCCTTGATTTCCGACACTTCTTTTACCGCTGCCATTTGACCTGCCATTCCTTTGATTGCCTTGAGAGGGATTTTGATCATCGTTCCGGTGTGAGTCCCTTTTATCAGGGCACTCCCTTGCATAGTGACCCGTTTTATTGCAATTGTAACATCGTCCTTTTCTTCCACCCTTAGGTCTAGCCTTTCCTTTGAATTTAGCCCCGGAATTGTTTCTTCTTTTAGTATGAGAAGAAAAGGCAGAAGGATGACCTTTAAGTATGGGCATTTCTTGCTCTTCCATCCTTGTTTCTTCTTGAATGCATCTGGCCATTAATTCCTCAAATCCAGGAGTTACGTTATTGTTGAGAAGAGTAGTCCTGAATATATACCATTCATATGGTAGTCCTCCAAGAGTTGTGAGTGTCATTTCCCTGTCAGGAATTACTTCCCCAATAGATAGGGGATCGTTCTTGATCTCGGTGATCCTTAAGAAATATGCTTGCATACTCTCATCTTTGCCCTTCTTAATTTCCTTCAGCTTATTTCTAAGAAACAAGACTTGATTTGCATCATTAACTTTAAATAACTTTAAATAAATTCACCAGTCTATCGTAGATTTCCTTGGAGGTGTTCAGCTCGGAAACGTAGGCCACCAAGCGCTTGCCGATAGAGTCCCAGATGATCTTCCTTGCTTTGGCTTCGCCCTTGGTCCATTTGTTCCTAGCAGCAGTGGATGCATTTGATAGAGGTTCAACAATCCCACCTCTCACATGGTCCAACACTTCTTGCTCTTCTAATGTTAGATCGAGAGACATCTTCCATCCGTGATAGTTAGACTTCTCACGGAGTTTGTCTTCAGCAGGGAAGTGTGTTGAGGACCCCATGATTTCTTTTTAAGATAGCCTTGCCAACCTTCTCTTCGGTGATTGCTCTTGCTCTTTGCTCTTGCTTGGGCTTTGTCTTCACCTCAGCTCTGATACCATGTTAAATTATGGTATGTTTTATGCTTAGAGCAGTTTACTTATTTTTCTTCTTGTTAGGGACAAATTAACAATCACATATACATGAAGTAAAGTGCAGATAGAACATTAAATGATCAACAAAAAACAAGCCAAGACAAGAGACACAAGATGTGGAGGCTAGCCAGGGACAAACCCCCCTGCGGGGAAACCCTTTGATCAAATCTTCTTTTATCTTCAATAGTTCAGTAGAGAGAAATAGTACAAAATATAAATTCTGTAATTTTATATTAGCAGCAACAAACCCTAGATCAAAAAGTCAAACTTGGTCAAACTAGCTAAAATTGACCTCTAAAATACTTGGTCAATTTCCGGTTAACTTGTCCTCGAACAGCCCTTGAACAACCCCAAAAGTTCAGTCAATTTGCAGATTTCTGAAGTCAACTGCAGCCCTAAACTAGGGCAGTCAATACTGGTCAAACCAGAGGTTAGATCACCTCAATTTTTGTGCCAAAAATTGCAGCCTGCCTAGGAGAGGCAACCACACCCAATCGACACTTCTGGAAGGTCAATGCTTGGTCAACGTTGGTCAAAGAGATGACCTGCTGCCCTAGCATCCTTCTTTTTGCGTCTTCTTTGCCCTAGGACGTCTTCCTTTCAGCCACACGTGTGAGAGAGAGGCTCCTTTTATGCGTAGGAGAGAGAGAGAGAGAGAAGATGAGTGAATTGAATTGTCCAAATGAGGAGAATGCTCCTTGTATTTATATGCAAACGTTGAGGTTGAATAGACATGACTGTTGGGTTTCTGAGCTTACATAAGTTTGTTGGCCGACCTTGACAATTTGTCCATAATCAAAATAAATTCATATCTCCATAAATACTTATCGGAATTGGATGATCTTTAGATCAATCCTACACCTTTCGATGAGAGGAATCTAAGAAAAATATCAAAAGCCATAAATAAGGTGATCCACATGGAGTTTGGCCCTAGTTGCCAATTTTAACATGTTTGTTCCTGCTTTTTGTCCTTCCTCTGAGGACACTAGGAGATGTAGTGACCGAATTCACCACACTCAAAGCACTTGACCTGCGACAAGTCTTTCTTCTTTGTTTCTCCTCCCATAGAGCCTTTTCCCTGACTGGGATCCTTCTTCGCCTTTCCTTTACTTGTAAGGGCTACGCTCTCCTCATCCTCCTCGTTCGGTCCCTTGTTGCTGCCCCTGATAGTACCTGCTGCAAGACAAAGCCTCAACTCCTCTTGAGTGAAGTCACTTAATAGACGATCCCATCGAGGTAGCGTATCTTGCTTAGAAATAACTTAGACAAAAGGATGCCACTCCTTGGTGAAACCGTTGAGAGTTGTCCACACTAGCTCACTTTCTTCAGGTTTCTCACCCACTACTACAAATTCATCTCTAAGCGTCTGAATTCTAGTGAGATAGGATATAACTGCTTCTCCCTTTTGCATCTTGGTGTTCCTCAACTTCTCCTTGAGAATCATTTTACGATTCTTTGATGGATTCTCATACAGTTTTATGATGACATCTCACATGTCCTTTGCCGTATTCTTGTCTTCAATATGCAGGACTATGTGATCTCGAACCCCATCTAGGACCATCCTCTTAGCTTTGGCCATTTCTTTCTTGAAGACAACCCACTGTTTTGGATCTGCTGGCTCTGCCATGACATTTGTCACAAATTTCTTTAGACCATGCTCGTCCAACAGGAATTGTATTCTGGCCTTCCATACACAAAAGTTAGAGGCTCCATGAAGTCTATCTTGATCCCCGAGACTTGCTGTGGCCATCTTCGCAAAACTCAAGTATGCGGAGGTCAATGAACTGGAACTTCCTTTTCTCTTTTTGGCAGCTAGTTTTGTCTTCTTCTGGTGCTCACACTCCTGGAATGCACAGATCTGGCCTTTAGAAACATGTACAACCTCAGATCTACCTCCAGTTGAGGCGCCTAACCTCCCTTTGCCTATGGAAGAAATTTACTCTGCCTTCTAGACACTGATTCAACCTCCGACAACTAATCAAACCCTCCTCCAACAACTTGCACTGTTGGACTGGCTAAGTCGCACTACAAAATATGACCTCTTCTTGTTGGAATTTCGATCTCTCCCTTATCTGGAAAAACTGGAAATCCTCTGAGAAATTGCTGGAAATTCCTCCTGTGTTTGCCTCTTCCTTCCCAACATAGGTCTGCTGCTGTAAATCCCTACTGCAAATTTTTGTGCCCAGATCTACTCTGCGAACTAATTGATCTGCTCACCGGAATTACCTCTTAGCGATACCACTGCCTGTTGCCACATATCTGAAGAAAAATCAAACTTTTCGTCCACTTGGATTTGGAAATTGATTTTCTTCTCTATAAATCGAACCCCTTGCTTGGCCTACGCAGATCTGGATCCTATGCTTCAAATCTCCCTCTGAAATTGCACGATCTTACTTCCTCCACTTCCGAGTCTTAGATCTGATGAACTACCACTCTGATACCATGTAAAAAATCCACGATTGCAATAAATTGGAAACTATTCTTGTAACTAATGCAGTTTATTTGTCTTTTGTCATTTAATTAATGACAAAAAATGAATAGATTACTACTGCAATCTTCACAATTAAATTAAACACTGCGGAAATAAAACAAGAACTGAGAAATAGATGCACACACATAAAAATGACACCGATGTTTGGACTAACGTCCTTATAATAATCTTGAAGGGAAAACTAGTGTAAAAGATGAGGGTTTATATTTTATTATCTTAAGCTAATTAGAGAGTACATAAATTTGCTTGTCGAAAACATTGGCAAAGTTCCATAAAATTGTCTCCACCACTCCAACTGGCAGATCAAACTAGAAACCCTTTCCCTTACAAAATCAAATTCAACCACCTCTAGTAAATGCATGCAAAAAATGTTGTTGCGGGTAATACATACTAGTTGGAAATTGAGATTCTGTTGATCCTGCACTTTTTTGGTGATACTGCACTCGCATTAGGTAATTTGCTCTATCCTTTGGATTTGATCCCTGACAACTGGAAATACAATTTGCTGCCTAGATCTGCGCACTAGAGAACTCACACCCACTGGTATGACCTTCCTGCAAAAGAAATAGACCTTTCCTTTGACACTAGAAATCAGTGGAAAATATCCCTTGGAAATCTCTGTCCAATTTCTGCTGAACTCTCTGGCTGATATTCCGCTGGCTCAAACTCTTCCCTCGCGGAATGTTGCGCACTGGAAATTCACACAGCCTTGCTTCCTTGCTCATTCGATGTGTCTTCTCCAAGCCCCATCGATTTATTGTTATAACTCTCTCGCTAGAACACCAACAACCAAGATCTAATCGTGATCGATGGCTCAAATCATCTAAGACTCCGTCAAATAACTTTTTAGAAGTCTCTAGAGAAAAAGTCGATTTCCTTAACTATTACTCTTTAATTACCTAGTTTTCCTAAGTTAGATTTAGGAAATTTTAATTATTTGGTCAATTAATTTAATTAAGGTGTTTCAAAGCCATATCTTGCGAAACCATTTCTAGGTATTGAATATCTCATGTTCCTTAGTTTCTTTGACACCTTATATACTAGAACCCCTGTCCACTGCTAACACCATAATTAAAAACTAACACATACTAGTTTTGTTGCCTCAAAATCTAGCAAGGTCTTTTAGGGCAGCTCACAAGACAAGAACTAAACTAGGTGATAACACTATGAGGTGTGGCCCTCTCTCATCACAACCAACACCTCTTGCTCTTTAGTGATTTTCACCTTAAGGAGGGTTCCCTATATTGGTCACCTAATGGATATTCAAGTCTAATGCTTGGAGGGACAAAGATAAAAGAAGTACTCAACTTAAGGATAGGGCTCTTATTAGCATAGACAAAGCATAGTGTACCTTCCAAAGGCCTATCTAGGGCACAAGTTACCTAGGGTTTTGTGAATAAGCAATGTAATACGCTTACTTATGTGTGCTTGGTCAGGAAAATGCTTGACAAGATGAATATGATCAATGTTTGGAACAACAAGCCTTCAGTAAGCCCAAAGTTGAAGCCTAGGGCTAGATTATCGTTTGCCTAGGGCAAAAATTGCTTAGGGCCTGTGATGTGCCCTAAAATGGAAGAATTCACCTTGGGAAAATGATGATTTTGAGGCAATTGTTGATTTGGAGTAACATCGAATGTGCTCTAACCATGAAAATTGGTGGAGAGACACCCATAAATGGTATGGGGAAATTCCACCCGGTTAGAGAGATTAAAATAATTAATGTTTTTAATGGAGTTCCTAAGTCTAAACTTCGGAAAATTAAAATATTAATGGGTATTAATATAAAATTGGGTGAGAATGTTATAAATAACATGTATCAAGCCACATCTAATCTTAGCCATTGATTAGAGATTTAATCTTGGTCGTTGAATCTTAGTTGTTGATTAGAGATTAAACTCGGCCATTGAAGATTCAACAGAAAAAGTATAAGAGGAGGCTTGAGGGTCAGTTGGAGACACACCAAGATTGATCAGTCAGTTCGATTTTCTGGAGTAGGGTTTGCTGAGAAAATTCTAACAAGTGATTTGAGTTGCAGCGAGGGGCAGTGAGTGCATAGCAAAAAGGCAAAGATAGTGCTGAAGGACTAGCGCAGAGGCAGAGGAGGCTACACAAAGCCAGTAGGAGCCATGCAGAGGGCCAGAGTGACTGCGCAGAGTCTAGCAGGGCCTGCGTGGGTGACACAGAAGGCTAGAGAGCCAGCACAGAGTAGCAGAAGGCTGACGCAAGGGGCTTTTGAGTGACACCGAGGCCAGGAGGGCTAAGGCAAAGCTTCAGAGAAGCATTAGAGAGATTTTCGTGAAGCAGACTTGCTAAATATCTGCTTCCGAAGAGAGGTGTTACTGCCAGATTGATTTCTCTGTTGGGTGAGCTAGTTTGGCACCCTAGTTGTACACAAGAAAGCTGCTTAATAATAAAACCCTCAAAATTGCTGCACCGGTTTTCCCAAGTTGGGTTTTTCCTGGGACGATTGTCCAAAAATAACAGTGTGCCTTTTGTGTTTGTCTGTTCTTTCAGTTGATGATCTGTCGATAGTTGAGACTGCATTTGTGTTTATTTTCAGTATTTATATGGTTAAATAACTTGTTAAAGGAATAAACAATTAGGTGAAATAAACTAGGTAGTGCAGGAAGAATTTCTAACGAGTTAAACTTAGAAATTTCAACATGGTATCAGAGGGTTGCAGATCACAGGAGAACTGAAGGCACAAGTTAAATCATAAAATTTGCAACAGAAACAATTGTCCCGAGAGATAGAGTTGTTCCTAAGCAGAAGGCAGTAGAGGAGTGAAGCAGAGGGTCTGCGCCATCATTTCGAGCCAGAGATAGGCCAGCACAGAGGCAGAGAGAGGCAGAAGGGGCTCACGAAGAGCCACATCATCCTACTCAGTGAGGTAGGCTTGATGCAGTTGGCCAGAAGAGCAATTCAGCGTTTGCCAGGATTGCGCAAAGCTAAGTGGCTCAGTTTCTTCAGCTGCTAGGACCTAGGAGCTATGGGCAAATTGTGGATTGGGAAATTGGGGGGGTACTGTTGTTGTCGAAGTAGAACAGTACCTAACGGGATAGAACCATGGTGGGGGGAGTCACTACCTAGGCGGATTTCTAGCCAAGAAATCTAGATTAGTGTTGCAGGAGCAAAGGGGATTGAAGAGGAGCAGTTCGACAGTTGGCAGGAGAATTTTCAAAGGGAAATCGAGACTCAGAGACAGTCGATGGATTTCCAGGAGGGAAATCGAGACTCAGAGGGAGTCTAAGAGAGAACTTCCAGGAGGGAAGTCGAGGAGAAGAGTGGAGATGGCAATGAACAGACTGAGGGATCAGGACAAGTTGGAGGGGGCATCCAACTTTGTCATTTGGAAGGCTAGGATCCTGTCTGTTCTAGATAGACATCGCATAAAGGGCTTCGCCTTGAGAACCATGGCTATCCCAGTCGACCCAGTTGATAACGAAAGGAATGAGGATGCAATGGCCAAGGCAAAGTGCATAATCCTTGATGGGGTTAAGGATCATGTAGTTTAGCATATTGCCGACAAGAACACGACAAAGGAGATGTGGGATACCTTGACGACATTGTATCAAGGCATTTCCGTGTAGAGGAAGATGCTACTGGAGAATTAGACGCGGTCGTATTAGATGCAGAAGGGGGAGCAGATAGATCTATACCTCAACAGGTTACAAGAGATTCGGGAGCAATTGACTTCCATAATGGCCACACCGGATTAGGAGTTCATCATGAGGACCGCCCTGAACGCAGTCTTTGAGGAGTGGGAGACATTCGTCGAAAGCATTTTGGGTAGAGCGACTCTTCTAGGATGGGAAAAGATGTGGGAAGCTCTTCGCCAAGAAGATATTAGACAGTTGACCAAGGTGGGAAGTAGCAGCAAAGGAGGTCGAATCAAGAAAGAGGAGAAGGAGGATGCGGCTCTGGCATCTGCGGGATAGCAGGGGAAGCGGAAGAAGAAGGAAATCTCCAAGATAAAGTGCTTCCATTGTGGGGAGTTGGGTCATTATGCAACCCAGTGTCCCAGGAAGAGGAATAAGGGAGAGGCTTCTGACTCCATGGCAACTCCAGCTAAGGTGGAGAAAGAAGTCGAGTCAGATGATGACTGTGCCATGAGTGTTCATGCTCCTCTAGAGAAGAGGTGGGGTGATATCGAGCTGCAGTTAGGAGGACTATAGAAGATGAGGGGCAGGATCCTTGAGGTACCCAAAGTCTTGGATCATATTCGGCTACGGGAGCCCTGAGAGATAGTAGCAGGATGGCGGATATCGGTAGAAGCAAGATGCGGATGGAGCGAAAAGGCAGTGCTAGAGTGCAGTGGTATGTGGCAGCGCAGTGAGGGTTGTAGCAGTGCGAGAGGAACGAAGGTGGTTGCAGTAGTGCGAGAGGCACAGAGGTGGTTGCAGTAGTGCAGAAAGGCACAGAGGTGGTTGCAGCAGTGCGAGAAGCACAAATATGTTGTAGTCAGGAGGACTACAGAAGATGAGGGGTAGGATCCTTGAGGTACCCAAAGTCTTGGACCATATCCAACTACGGGAGCCCCGAGAGATAAGTAGCAGGATGGCAGATGTCGGTAGAAGCAAGATGCGGATGGAGTGACAAGGCAGTGCTAGAGTGCAGTGGTCTCTGGTAGCGCAGTGAGGGTTGCAGCAGTGCAAGAGGCACGAAGGTGGTTGCAGTAGTGCAGAAAGGCACAAAGGTGGTTGCAGCAGTGCGAGAGGCACAAAGATGTTGCACGAGCGCAGAGGCAGCAGAGGGAGCACAGGAGAGCAACAGAGGCAGCTTCAGCATCAGGGGGCTTCTAGCCTGACAAGGATGTCAATAGTTGGGTAGATGAGTTACTTACTTCTCAGTAACTGAGTTGCAGTGCAACAATTAGCAGTGGTAGTGCTATGGGCAACACAATGCAACATGATGAGAGACAGTGCAAATGCAGTGTTGGGAGGAAGGACCAGCAACAGCACGAATGTAGAGGGAGTTGCAGTACAGATGTAGCAGTGGCAATGGCAGACCATGGGCAATAGTACGGGAGGCAGCAATGCAGAGGATGTTGGGCAGTAGGCCAAGCATCAACACAGGTACCAGTGCCGGATGATCAGGGTGATGTTTAGTGGTGGAACATTACTAGAGCACATTCCTCGCTAAGAGGGAGTGTTGATTTGGGGTAGCATTGAATGTGCTCTAACCATGAAAATTGGTGGAGAGACTAAAGCACATGAGATCTTCAAGACCCAAAAATGGTTTGGGGAAATTCCACCCGATTAGAGAGATATTAAAATAATTAATATTTTTAATGGAGTTCCTAAGTCTAAACATAGGAAAATTAAAATATTAATGTGTATTAATATAAAACTGGGTGAGAATGTTCTAAATGACATGGATCAAGCCAAATCTATTCTTAGCCATTGATTAGAGATTTAATCTTGGCTGTTGAAGACTCAACAAAAAAAGTATAAGAGGAGGCTTGAGGGTCAGTTGGAGACACACCAAGATTGATTAGTTAGTTCGATTTTCTGGAGCAGGGTTTGCTGAGAAAATTCGAACAAGTGATCTGAGTTGCAGCGAGGGGCAGTGAGTGCATAGCAAAAAGGCAAAGATAGTGTTGACGGACTAGCGCAGAGGCAGAGGAGGCTACACAGAGCTAGCAGGAGCCACATTAGCAGGGCCTTCGTGGGTGACACAGAAGGCCAGAGAGCTAGTGCAGAGCAGTAGAAGGCTGACGCAGGGGACTTTTGTGTGATGTAGAGGCTAGGAGGGCTGACGCAGAGCTTCAGAGAAGCGTTAGAGAGATTTTCATGAAGCAGAATCGCTGAATATCTGCTTTCGAAGAGAGGTATTACTGCCAGATTGATTTCTCTGTTGGGTGAGCCAGTTTGGCACCCTAGTTGTACTCAAGAAAGTTGCTTAATAATAAAACCCTAAGAACTGCTGCACCGGTTTTCCCAAGTTGGGATTTTCCAGGGACGATTGTCCAAAATAATGGTGTCTATTCTTTCAATTGATGATCTGTAGATGGTTGAGACTGCATTTGTGTTTATTTTCAGTATTTGTATGGTTAAATAATTTGTTAAAGGAATAAACAAGTAAGTGAAATAAACCAGATAGTGCAAGAAGAATTTCAAACGAGTTAAATTTAGAAATTTCAACAGCAATAAGTCACCCACCATGCGTAAAATTGTTCCACAGGCCAACACACATATCCTAGTTGAATTTCAACACTAAATGTAGCCTAGCGACGTGCTTTAATGGGCCAAAATTTAGAGAAGACAAAGAAATTTATGTTTTGGGAAAAAGTTATGCTGTGATCACCTATTATGGAAAGGATAGTGCTTTGTAGGGATCTAGGGTAATTTCTGTAGTAATTTTGTCCTAGGGTTTCAACAAAAAAATCTTCTGACAATTAATTCAACATAATTAATATACCCCTTCAATAATCAGAATTGACTTCTCAAGAATACAATAAATCAATAGAGAAATGGTATTAGGCAATAGATCCGAATTCCTTCAATCAATAGTGTAGTAAACCCAACCAGTACAATACGAATATTTAACAAATCTACATCAATCCAATGATATTATTCTGCATATACATACACATCATAAACTACGTATGGTAATTGATGGATTAGAGTTAATACAATAATTGCCCTAGCTAGAGATTTATCAGCTTCCAACTGTAAATTTTATGCAATGATAATCCCCTAGTCTACCTTAGACCCATGATTGATCTCTACTTTCACTATATTGCGTCTGCGCCTTTACAATTTCCCTTAGACTGTGGTAATCCTCGGTTTGCTACAAGAGCCGTCTTAGGAAACTTGGTCTGCATAAGGGTCCTTAGGAACACTTCAGACTGAGGTAAACTTCGATGTTTGTTAAAGGAGTCGAGCCTTAGGAAATTAGCTTTGTAGAGGGATCCCTAAGAACACTGTGGAGGGAGGATGCAAGAGATATATTTGGATTGCCCAAAACGGTTCAAAGCCTACCTTGAAGGCCTCTCTTTGTCTCAGATTCGTACAACGTGCTACCAAACAACAATTATGTGCCACAAACTTCGTTTATTACTAGCAGGCGTGATCTGCCTCAGGAGGTTTGAGAATAACCATAGAGAAATTCTGTTATACTCCTTCGTTGGACTTCAATGCTTCAAACCTTCATTAAGACTTCGATCCTTCAGACAAAATCTCCCTACTGTGCTAGAACAGGATAAGAAAGATAAAAGCGCAAAGAGGTTTTATCAACTAGGGTGGAATCTTGCACCACCGAAATTGATAGGTGAGATGGGGTCTTAAAACCCTTAGAGCTACAATTCAATTTAAGAAACAAATGATCTAATCCACCATGATGATGCCTGATTTGATTTCAACCCCCTTCTATTTATAGATTTTCCATGGGCTCCAACCATGTGAGGGGTTGTGTGTGCAAACCTTAATTTAGCCCCAACTGGCCCAATTTTTTCCAATGCTGCCCCAACATAGGAAGTTTGGTTTTTTACCCCTTTAACAAGACCATAAACTACAGGATCAGATAGGCTCTTTGATCCTCCATAACCCATCAATTTGGAGAGGACATTATAGTCCCCCCTTCCTGAAATTGCTTACCCTCAAGCAATTGTAGATTTGGATGCTGTAAAACTTGTTCTCCTTCCCATGTGGTGTCTTCTTACGAAATATTCCTCCATCTAATAAGAATTACTCTAGCTCTTAACTTCCTTTCTCGCACTGCCATTATTGCCTCTGTAACTAACTCCCGTTGTCCTTTTTCATCCAAGGGGGGCAATTCGATAGAAGTAGTAATCTGTTACCGTACATCCTTCTTGAGATAGGAAACATGGAAGACATTATGAATTATGCTTTCCTTTGGCAGTTCTAACTCATATGCCATTGCTCCTATTTTCTGGAGAACTTTGTAGGGTCCATAAAATCTTGGCTTCAGCTTTTCAGCACCACTCTTCTTGAGTGTAGATTGCCTATATGGTTGCAATCTTGGAAATATGAAGTCTCCTACCTCAAAACTGCGTTTTGTTCGGTGCTGATCCACATATATCTTTTGTTGATTTTGGCTAGCCTGAATGTTTTCTTTGAGTGTCTTGAGAATATCTTGGCTTTCTTATATCCAATCCTTAGCTAATGGGGTATTGCTATCTCCAAAGACAATGTCAAGAAAGGATTGGGCATGATAACCGTGTAGTGCTTTCAAAGGTGTCATCCCAATAGACATACGATAAGTAGTATTGTAACAATGTTCCTCGAGATATAGACATTTGATCTATGCCTTCTGCTGACCAATCACGTAGTTATGTAAGTATCTGTCAATCCATTTATTCATGATCTCTGTCTGTCCATCTATTTGTGGATGATAGCTGGTGCTTGGGGTCAATTTTGTCCTGACTAACCTAAAGAGCTCTTGCCAAAATGCTCCCATATATTTGCTATCCTGATCTCTGACTATGTTTTTTGGTTGTTCGTGAACCCTGAAAACTTCCTTGAAGAAGTGTTCCGCTGCCTGTTTGGCCGAATAATCAGTGGGAATCACAAAGAAATGTGTGAATTTCGCCAACCTATCAACCACTGTATAGATGCAATTTTTGCCTTGTGCTTTGGGTAGGCCTATAATGAAGTCCATTAAGATGCTTTCCCACTTTTGTCTAGAATTGGTAAAGGTTGGAGTAAACTTGCAGGATACAAGTGCTCCACCTTATTCTATTGGCATGCCATGCATTCCTTAACGTATTTTAATATGTGA
Source organism: Pinus taeda (assembly GCA_000404065.3). Classification (NCBI taxonomy): domain Eukaryota; kingdom Viridiplantae; phylum Streptophyta; class Pinopsida; order Pinales; family Pinaceae; genus Pinus; species Pinus taeda. The sequence continues at coordinate 238,357 of APFE030886643.1, forward strand.
TCTTTGAGACCCTTCCATGAGAATTGTTCCCTAATTTGTTGGTAAGTTTTGTAGAATCCTTGGTGCCCAACGAATGGTATGTCATGTGCAACCTTCAAGATTTTCTCCTTAAGGGTAGATTCAAAAACCAAGTATATCTTGTCCTTATAGTAATAATATCGTTAACTGTCTTATACTTGTCATCTTGGATGAGTTCGTCTGTCAGAGCACAAGCGAATTTGTTCTTGGAATAATCCACCAAGACGTGAGTCCTCTAGTGTTTAGTAAGCTCCATGAAAGAACATGTTGCTAGTTTTCTAGAGAGTGCGTTGGCTACAATATTCTTTTTCCCTTTTACGTATTCAATGTCAAAGTCATAAGCCTAGACCTTTCTCACCCACTTTTGTTGTCGTTTGTTTAGATCCTTTTGTTCCAAGAAATGGCGTAAGCTATTGTGGTTGGTTCTCTCCAAGAACCTGTTTCACATCAAGTATTGCCTGAACTTTGCCAAGGAATGCATAATAACCAACATTTTCTTGTCATATATGGAGTAAAGTCTTTCTGTGTCTTGAAGTTTCCGACTTTTGAATGCAATTGGATGCCCCTTCTGCATTAATACTTCTCCTATTGCTTCTTCTATTGCATCACATTTTAACACAAAGGGTTGATTGAAGTTGGGGAGTGCTAGTACTAGACATGAGCTCATTACTTGAGCTTATTAAATGTTTTGTCTGATTCCTCGGTCCCACTCAACTCTCCTTTTCTAGTCAAATTTGTTAATGGCGCGCTTAGTGTGATTTTTGGTAGCATCAGATGTGCTCTAGCTCCGAAATTTTGTGGAGGGGCTAGAACACATGAGATCTCCAAGACCCAGAAATTGTTTGGTGAAATTCCATTCGGATTGTGTTTTATTAAAATAAATAATATTTTTAATGGGGTTTCTAAGCCTAAACTTAGGAAAATAAAAATATTAATGGGTATTAATGAAAATATGGGTGAGAAGCTTCTAAGTGACGAAGATCAAGTCTAATTTAATCTTAGCCGTTGATTAGGGACTTAATCTTGGCCATCGATTCATCAACAGAAAAGTATAAGAGGAGGCTTGAGGGTCAGTTGGAGATACACCAAGTTGATCATTGAGTTCCATTTTTCTGAGGCGTAGTTTACTGAGAAAATCAAACTAGTGATCTGAGTTGTAGTGAGAGAGTCAGAAGCAAAGATTTGGATCGGAGAGGAAGTTTCGAGTCAAAGAGTACGTAGCAGTGAGGCAGCGCAGAGGCCTATGCAACCCAGGAGGGGCTCACACAGAGCTGACGTAGTCCAGAGGGACTCTTGCAGTGGCAGTGTAGAGTATTCGTCAGAAGTCTGAGATTTTGCTGGAGAAGTAAGGTTTTGAGCCGAGAGGGCTGAACAACAGTCTTCATCCGGCAAAGAAATCCAGTAGAAAGGGTGACATAGTCTTCTGGAGGCATGACGCTGGCCCATGCAGTGATTGCGCAGGGACTTCGTAGTGTTTGCCGGGAGGGTCAGATCACTCATTGGATCAGCGATGACTTGGGGAATGAGGTAAACTCTCGAATATATTTCTTGTTGCCGTGATTTCTCTGTAAGGTTAGCTGGTGTGAGAGCAACCTGTCGTACTTAGATTCTACTTGCTTAATAATGCAAACCCTGTATCTGTTGCACTAGTTTTCCCGCATTGGGTTTTTCCAGGGACGTGTTTTCCAAAAATAACAGTGTCCCTTGTGTGTTTGTCTCATCTATTGTTTCAATTTATGATCTGTATGTCAGTGTAGTTTGCAGTAGTGTTTTCATATCTGTTTATGAAATTAAATAACTTGTTGAATGAAATAACAAGTAGGAGATGCTAAACCAGTGACTGCAGTAGGATTTCTATGTCTAGATTCAGAAATTTTCACATGGTATCAGAGGGATTGCAGATCATAGGAAACTGAAGCCATCACTCGAGAAGATCTAGCAAATCTGATGCAGAGAGGCAACTGTCTTGAGTGACAGCGCTGTTTTAGAGCCAGAGGAGCAGTTGAAGGGGTGACGCAGTGCAAGAGTGACGCAGAAGCTCACGCAATGCCTGCGTCACCATTTTGAGCCAGGAGGAGGTGACGCAGTAGCCGAGAGGTGTCCACGCAGTGACTGCGTCAACTCTCTAGGCCAACGTAGAGCTTGAGGGGCTCAAATTAGTCAGTTGCCGAGGTATTAGGAGTAGTGCAGATTAGATCTGTGGTGCTGGTGGGACGCTGTTACTGTTGTTGTAGAACAGTGTCTGAGAAGAGGGAATCGATGTAGTGGGAGTCACTGCCTTAGCAGATTTCTTGCTAGAGAAATCTAGATTCGGGTTGCTGAGCAACAACAAAGGAGGATTGGATGGGTGATTCGATATTGTTTGGCGGAAGGATTTCTGTGAAGGAAATCACGACTCGGAGGGAGTCTAGAGGGAACTTGTTCCTTAGAGGATTTCTAGTGCCAAAGAAATCCAAATCCGAGTTTTGCTGGGCAGCAACGAAAGAGGGAGAAGAGAACATGTTCAACACTCATTTGAGCAGAGATGGCAGTTAATGGACTGAGGGATCATGATAGATTGGATGGAGCATCCAACTTTATCATCCGGAAGGCCAGGATCCTGGTAGTCTTGGATAAGAATCAAGGATTATGTCTTGAAGACAGTTGCCGTACCGGTCGATGCTGATCCTCTCAAGAAATATGAGGAGGCTCAAGCAAAGGCGAAATGCATGAATTTGGTTGGGGTCAAGGATCATGTGGTCCCACACATTGCTGAAAAGGACATAAGGAGGGAAATGTGGGAGGCCTTGACCACCTTGTCCAAGGGAACTTCCGTTGAACGGAAGATGTTGCTTGAGAATCAGCGAAGCCAGTACCAGATGCAGAAGGAAGAAGAAATCGATCCCTTCCTTCTCAGATTGTAAGGGATTCGAGACCAGCTGACTTCCGTGGGGTCTACACCAGATCCTGAGTTCATGGTTAGGACTGCCCTGAATGCAGTCATTGAAGACTGGGAGACCTTTGTCCAAAGCATCTTGGGCAGGGCTTCTCTCTCCAGTTGGGAGGAGATGTGGGCAGCTCTTCGACAGGAAAAGATCAGATGGTTAACCAAGGCAGGAAGTAGCGACAAAGGAATCAAAGTCAAGAAGGAGGAAGAGGAAGATGCAGCTCTCACATCAGCAGGACAACAAGGGTAGCAGAAGAGGAAAAAGAAAGACATAACCAAAGTCAAATGCTTCGGATGTGGGGAACTGGGACATTTCACCACTTGTTGCCCTTAGAAGAAGGGCAAGGAAGAGAAGTCTGACTCAAAGGCTGCTCTAGTGAAAGCTAACAAGGAGGACGGTGATGAGGATTGCGCCATGAGTGCTCATGCACCTCTAGAGAAGAGGTGGGGTGACATTGAGCTATAGTCGGGAGGACTACATTAAGGGGCAGGATCCTTGAGGTGCCCAAAATCTTGGATCACATACGGCTACGGGAGCCCTTAATGACAGTAGCAGAATGATGGAAGTCAGTTGGTGCGAGGGATGATGGAGTGACAGTGGCAGAGCTAGAGTGCCGAAGTCTGAAGCAGTGCAGTGTATTGTTGCAGGAGTGCGGGAGGCATAGAGCAGACACAACAGCAACGCAGTAGCATCAGAGGGTCAGCACAGATTAGCAGTAGAGGTAGCATCAGCATCCCGGAACATCCAGATTGACCAACATGTCAGCTTTGGGTGACTTTTCAGTTGCATACTTCTCAGCAATTGAGTTGCAGCGCAACAATTAGCAGTGGCAGTGCTATGGGCACGATGATGCATCATATTGAAAGGGCGCTGTAGTATAGATGTAGCAGTAACAGTGGCAGTGTCATGGGCAGCAGTACAGGTTGCAGCAGTGTAGTGGATGAAGGGCAACAGGCTGAGCATCAACAACACAGAGGATCGATGTTGTGGATCAGTGTGATACTTCTACTAGGAAGTATTTCTAGAGCACATTCCCCGCTAAGAGGGAGTGTTGAATTTTGGTAGCATCGGATGTGCTTTAGCTCTGAAATTTTGTGGAGAGGCTAGAACACATGAGATCTCCAAGACCCAGAAATGGTTTGGTGAAATTCCACCCGGATTGTGTTTTAATCAAAATAATTAATATTTTTAATGGGGTTCCTAAGTCTAAACTTAGGAAAATAAAAATATTAATGGGTATTAATGAAAATATGGGTGAGAAGCTTCTAAGTGACGAAGATCAAGTCTAATTTAATATTAGTCGTTGATTAGGCACTTAATCTCGACCGTTGATTCATCAACAGGAAAAGTATAAGAGGAGGCTTGAGGGTTAGTTGGAGATACACCAAGTTGATTAGTCAGTTCGATTTTTTTTGGGGAGTGTTTTGCTGAGAAAATCGAACCAGTGATTTGAGCTGCAGTGAGGGGCAGAAGTAGAGATTTGGATCGGAGAAGAAGTTCCGAGCCAAAGAGTACATAGCAGAGAGGAAGCTTGAGCATCAGGGAGGCAACGTAGAGGCCTACGCAGCCCAGGAGGGGCTCACACAGAGCTAACACAGTCCAAAGGGACTCTTGCAGTGGCAGTGCAGAGTATTTGTCAGAAGTCCGAGATTTTGCTGGAGAAGCAAGGTTCTGAGCTGGGAGGGCTGAACAACAGTCTTCATCTAGTAAATTGATCCAACGGAAAGGGTGATGTAGTCTTCTAGAGGCAAGACGCTGGCCCACGCAGTGATTGCGCAGGGACTTCGTAATGTTTGCCGGGAGGGTCAGATCACTGATTGGATCAGCTGTGACTTGGCGAACGAGGTAAACCCTCGAATGTATTTCTTGTTCTTGTGATTTCTCTATAAGGTAGGCTGGTGTGAAAGGCAACCTGTTGTACTCAGATTCCACTTGCTTAATAATACAAACCCTCTATCTGCTGCACCGGTTTTCCCGCATTGGGTTTTTCGGGGACGTGTTGTTCAAAAATAACTGTCCCTTGTGTGTTTGTCTCATTTATTGTTTCAGTTTATGGTCTGTATGTCAGTGTAGTCTGTAGTAGTGTTTTCATCACTCTTTATAAAATTAAATAACTTATTGAATGAAATAACAAGTTGGAGATGCTAAACCAATGACTGCGGTAGGATTTCTGTCTAGATTTAGAATTTTTCACACTTAGTTGAGAGAAGCCTTTGATGAATCACCGATAATAGCTACAAATTCTGAAAAATCCTCGCAACTCAGTCAAATTCTTAGTTGTTGGCCAGTCCAATATTGCTTGAAACTTCTCTTGATGTAGTTGCACTCCTCTCGCTCTAATTGTGTGTCCTAGATAGAGAACTTCATTATCTCAAATTTGCATTTTGATGCCTTAGCATAGAGTGATCGTTGTTGAATCATGCTCAAGATTTCATCCAGAGCCCCTAAGTGATCTTCCCATGTCCTGCTGTATATGAGGTTGTCAAAAAATACTAATAAGAATTTCCTTAATTTCTTGTTGAAGATGCTATTCATGCAAGATTGGAATGTGGCGGGACCATTGGTTAGACCAAATGGCATGATCAAAAACGCAAAGTGAGCATAGTGGCATCAGAAAGCTATCTTCGGAACATCTTGCACTGGATCCCAGATTTGATGATAAATCGATTATAGGTCAATCATTGAAAAATAAATTGCTCCATGTAAATCATCAATCCTGGGGATAGGATATCTGTTCTTGATGGCCTTCTTGTTCAGTGCCCGGTAGTCAATGCACAGCCTCCACGTTCCATCCTTCTTTTTAACTAGAACCAATGGTAAGGTGAACAGACTTGCGCTGGGTCTGATATGGCCCATCAGTAGCAATTCTTGGATTGCCTTTTCTTTTTCGTCCTTAGATTTCTTTGGGTGTCAATATGGTGTAGTGATTACAGGTTTGGCTTCTTCGTCCAACTCTATAGTATGTTCAAATGCTCTTTTTGGAGGCAATCTTGGAGGAATATCCCCAAATACTTGGCCATGCTTGACCAACACTCGTTGAATGTCTGCTTTGTACTGCGGGTTGCCATTGCTGGGTGTCTTTTGGCTTGTAATCATGCATTCAACAACTTATGTTACATCTCTATGCCTAAAAATTCCTTCCATTATTCTGGTGGACACAACTTGTGGGCTACCATTTGCCATGCCTCTCAAACCCACCTTACTGCCATTATGGGCTTTAAATTCCATTCCCATTGCTTGGTAGTCCACAGTGTGCTTTCCCAACGAATACAACTAATGAACCCCCAGTACTATATTGATATCTGCAAGATCTATCACATAAAAATCACTAGTGAACATATAATTACCAAGTGTTACGCTCAAACCTGGAATGATTCGTGTGTAATCCAAGTTGTACCTGTCTGCTACAATCACATCAAGGCCTTCTAACTCTTCTATGGAAAGTGCTCCCTTTGCTACTAATGTTGCATCAATGAAGTTATGTGTAGCTCCTTCGTCAACCAATGTTGTGATGCATTGTCCCTTGACTCCCTGAATGTGTAATACCTAGGGGTTCCATCTATGGATGCAATCTTAACTTGCAGTTGGTTTTTCCTCTCTTCGCGTGGTTTCTCCTCTTCTTTAGCTTCTTCATCGCATTGTTCTTTCTTTGGGCTGCTAGGCTTATCTTTTGGGGTGGGTTCTCCTTCTTCATCCTTATGTCAGAGATCACTTCGATGTTGTGGATCTTTCCCTGGCCTAAATAGCAATGCTCTAGCTCCCATGGATCCTTGAAATTAAAACAAAGCTTCTTTTGCCATTTCGCTTTGGGTTTCCTCATCCAACTTGTCCCTTTTGGGCCAATCTCGTTGAAATGGTTTCTTCTCCTTATCTTTCTGAGGGATGAGAGGCTTGGATGAGACCTTAGATTTGGTTGCTACATTTCCCATGTCTTGAGCCTTCTGATGGCATCTTGAAGGGTTGTAGGATTGAATGCCTTGACCTAACCTTCTAGGGGTTCGACTAGTGCCTCTGTGAAATGCATGACTAATTGTTCTTCAGATATGTCTATCACCATGACTGCGATTCATTCGAATTCTACGATAAATTCTTCTTGTGATCTGGTTTGTTTGAGTTGTTCTAATTTTTGAAATGTATGTCTGTGTTCTTCTAATCAAATCTCTCTCTCAACTTCTGTGTAATGTCTACATAAGAAGTGATATTTGCATGCCCCAAAGTGACCAGTCATGATACCACCAATCATGTGCGTCTCATTCTAGGTGTAGTGTTGTGATTTGGATGGTGTTAGCTTCTAATATAAGGTTGAGTTTGAAGTAGGTGTCCAATTTTTGCACCCAAGCCCTTGCTGAACATTTAAATGATCCATCAAATGAGGGGAGAGAAAGTTTACTTACCTTGCACATTAGGTCAGAATTCCATTGTTCCCTATTTGTATTATGGAATTTGATATTTTCTTCTAGTGCTACATACTCCCGAAAATAATCATCAAAGAGCCTATTTGGCTCTGCTGTCTCTGGAGTTGTCGTTGCTTGATTATCTATAAATTGAGGAAGTAACGGTCTGTGATTTCTGCTGCTAGTTGCTAGTTGCCTTCTTGTTAGTGTGTACACGAGGACTACGGTTATGGTTACCTCTACCTTCAATGGTGGTCCTGTTGTTGCCAACAATGTTTAGGTTTCCTAGGATTTGAGCCATTAGTTGATTGAATTGATGTTGTCCTTGAGATAATACTCGAGCTATATCTTGTTGCCCTTGAATCTGTTGATTTGTGGTAGCAGCATTGGATGTGCTCTAGCCACAAAATTTGGTGGAGAGGTTGGGGCACATGAGATCTTCAATACCCATAAGGGGTTTGGGCAGATTCTAAACAGTTTGAGAAATATTAAGATAATTAATATTTTTAATGGAGTCCCTAAGTCTAAACTTAGGGAAATTAAAATATTAATGTGGATTAATATAAAACTGTGTTAGAATGGTCCAAAAGACATGGATCAAGCCAGATCTAATCTTAGCTGTTGATTAGGGACTTAATCCCGACCATTGATATGTCAACGAGAAAAGTATAAGAGGAGGCTTGAGGGTCACTTGGAGAGCACACCAGATGATCAATCATTCTATTCTCTAGAGTGGGGTTTGCTAAGAGAGATAGAATTAGTGATTGGAGTTGCAGCTGAGGGGCAATGATTACAGAGAGACAGGGAGGCAGAGATAATGCTGGGAGATCAGTGCAGGAGCCAAAGAGAGTGACGCAGTAGCAGCCAGGGCTCACGCAGATGCAGCCAAAAGCTACGCAGTGCTTCAGAGAGGCTAGCGTTGCTGACGCAGAGGGCTAGAAGGCTGACGTAGGGCCTCCTGACGCTGACGCAGGGCCTCCTGAGGTTGACGCAGGCCCATTCAGGGTGACGCAGGGCCAGCGCTAGGCAGTGAGAGGCTGACGCAGTCCAGAAAGGCAGACGCTGGGGTTTCTGCAGAAGATTGGAGCTGAGGAACTGCCGGAGGGTTTATCCAGGGTTTCAGCAGGAACATTTGTCTTAGACTGAGAGGTACCACTGCCAAGGGCATTCTCTGTTGGGTAAGCTGGATTTGGCACCCAGATTGTACTCTGAAATTGCTTAATAAGAAAACCCTCAAATAGCTGCACTGGTTTTCCCGCTTTGGGGTTTTCTGAGAACATTGATCCAAAAATAACGATGTCATTTTGTGCTTGTTTTTGTTTCCTTCAGTTGATGATCTGTAATATGTTGAGCATGTACTAGTGTTTATTTTCAGTATTTACATTGTAGATAACTTGTTAAGTAACGGAACAAGTAGGTAGGAATAAATCAGTAAAGTGCATGGAGGATTTCTAACCGCTAGACTTAGAAACTTCAATATGGTATCAGAGCATGGTTGTAGATCACAAGAGAATTGAGGACATCAGCCAAGCGGAGCAATAGCAATAGAAAAACAACTGTCTCGAGTGACAGACGCTGTTTCTAGCAGAGCAACAACAAGGGAAGGGTGACACAGTGCCCGCGTCATCAAGGGTGAGCCAAGAAGAGGTAGGGCAGAGGCTAAGGGAGGCAAAGGGAGACTCACGCAGAGCCACGCAGAAGCTAGGAGGGTTGACGCAATTGGCTGAGGAGGCTGGGTTGCTGGTGTCAGGATTGCGCAGAGCCTAGGAGCTCTCACCTTCAGGTTGTTGGGGTTTAGGAGGTTGTGCAAAAATTATAGAGTGGAGTTGGTGAGGTATTGTGGTCAGAATAGTACCTGACAGGGCAAGGCTAAGAGGAGGGAGTTGCTACCAAGGGTTTCTAGTCAAGAAATCTGGATCAGTGGTGCAGTTGCACAGACGATCAGAGTAGGGGGAAGCTCGACATTGGCAGAAGGATTTCCAGGAGGGAAATCAAGACTCAGAGGGAGTCACATCGAGAACTTCGAGGAGGGAAGTAGAAGAGCATCATGGCACTACACGGAGTAAGCGACCAGGACAGACTGGACGAAGCGTCAAACTTCGCAGTCTGGAAGGCCAGAATCTTATTCGTACTTGACAAAAATTGTGTCAAGCATTTCGTCTTGAAGATGATAGCTATCCCAGTTGACCTAGCTGAGAACGACAAGTACAAGGAGGCAATGGCGAGGGCCAAGAGCATCATCCTTAACGGGGTCAAGGACCATGTAGTACCACACATTGCCGAAAAGGAAACGGCGAATGAGATGTAGGAGGCCCTAAAGAAATTGTACCAGCATACTCCTGTGCGGAGAAGGATGTTACTAGAGAATCAATTGAGGTCATATCAGATGAAGAAGGGAGAACAATTGACACCTTCCTCGAAGGATTAAATGAGATCCGAGTTCAGTTGACTGCCATAGAAGCCACGCCGGATCAGGAATTGATGGTGAGGACAACCCTGAATGCAGTCTCAAAAGACTGGGAGGTATTTGTCCAAGGTATACTGGGCAGAGGGACACTTCCACCTTGGGATGTGATCTGGGCGGCTCTTCGCCAAGAAGAGATCAGACGACAGACAAAGGTGGGAAGCAACAGTAATGGGATCAAAGTCAAAAGGGAAGAGGAGGAAGATGTTGCCCTAGTGTTGTCGCACAGATTGTCACGACAGCGCTTAGATCGGGGGCTGTCACCCTGATCCCCGATCTCTTCGTTTAAGCCTGTCTCCCGTGGCTAAGGGGGGTAGACCCTATGGGATAATGAATGATCAATTGGGGACTAGTTGGGCTGGAAGACACGAAGGGAAACAAGCACTAAATTGATTTTATTAAGTTAATAGACGAGTGCCTTATAGAGTTAATGACTGAATAATTAAATGTTGTAGAAATATGAACCATGTAAAAAAAATATTTATCATCAAATAACCCAAGCAATGCAAGATATCCAGTAAATTCACAATGCTTTAATGATGCTCTAGCGATTAAAATTTCGAAAAAAATTAGATGCAATAAACAACCACATAATTTCAAATGCTAACCAGATATCACATTCATATAGCTAATCTTCAAAATGATCATTCAAGCATGTTAAAAAATGATAAACATTAATTTCCACATCAAAATTTTAGCCTCAGCAGAAAAGATAAAACATACCAAATACTTGAGCCAAGACTGAAACTGGCAAACAATTTCCAAAAATATTTTTATATTTTTCAAATAAAACAAATTTAAAGACTAAATGAAACTTTAAATAAAAAATCTAAATAATAGTAAAATCTAAACTAAAATAAAAGAAATTTTTTATTTTATTTTTTTTAATTAATTTACTTTAAACAAAATTAAATCTAACTAAATTAAATCACAAATCTAAACTAAAAGAAATATGCTTTTTAATATTTTTATGAATTTTTTTATTGTTATATTTTTTAAATGAAAAACTAAACAAAAACAACTTAAATTCCTAATCCAAATCTAAAACTAAAGGTTTATTAAAACTAAAACCTAAAAATAGTCAAAATTAAAATCTATTTAAAAAAGGACTCTTTTAAAACTTTTTATTATTATTATTATTTTTTTATTTGAAATAAAAAAATGTAACTTTAAAGAAAATCTAAATCAAAAGCCTCTCATCTATACACATGATTTTATTTTGTAAAATATAAGCCCTAAATAACATTCAAACTAGATTCTATATAAAAATCCAACTTTTAGATTTTTTTTTTTTTATTTTTTTAATTTTTTTATAATTTTTATTTTATGATTATAAAATTGAGATCCAAATAAAACAAAGGCTAAAGCAAATAAATATAAAGGATGATAATTCTAAACTACACTATATAGAAATAAACGGACTACACTATATAGAAAATAACGCACCAAAAAAAAAATGAAAATGAAACTGAAACGCTTCAAGCTAGAACCTAAAATCGGAACTGGAAACGACTGCATACGAAGAACCCCAACCGCAAACGTTAAGAATGTAAGAAAAATCGAAGTGTATGCGTTTGCTTTTGCAGGTTAAGAGTTTGACGGCAGAAAGGAATGCGTGTGGTGGAGAGGACGCAGGTGAAACTGTGTGGATGGGGACTTCAGTTTTTATTTGCTGGTGCCGGAAGTGACTGCGTGGAGCTAGGATGAAGCCACGCGATTATGGCAAGATGCCAAAGGAGAGACAACGTAGACAAATCTATGCAGGGAGCCACAGGTTTTGATTTTATTTTTATTTTTTGTTTACAGGTGCATGGAACGCGTGGGGATCAGGAGAGATGCACGCAGCGTTGAGGGCTGGAAGCAGCGGGTGAACGAGAAGAAGGCTCGATGGGGATGATTGAAGAGGTGGAGAGCAGCGATGTTGAGAATCCGTTTGTAGATTGGATGCAAGGAGCTGAGTAGTGTGAGAGATGGCGGATATAAGAAAAATTCTGAATTCTGCCAAAATAAGAAAAACGCAGCCGGAGGGAGGTTAATAAAAAAGAAAGACGATTTTGCAGCCCTCAAAAAAAATATTCCAAACTCCAAAAAATGATATTCACTCTTGTGCTTCAGAATTATCAATGAAACCCTCGTAAGATTTCTTCCAGATCTGAAAACAATCGAAATTGAAACCCTTGGACAACAAAACAACTTAGTTAAACCCTCGGAAATCTTTAGAAAACCCTGCAACCTGTAATGGAAAGACACACCCAAAAATAATATGTGCAGAAAACAAAACTAAAACCCTAAATTAGCTAAATAATTACAGCATTTACAACTTTTCGACTCTGAAGCAACCAGATTTGTCAGTAATCCACATAATATTTTCAAAATATCAGATCTACTATGAGATACTTCAGAAATCTCTCATGCAACTCAGAAATAAACTCTAAATGATAAACCTAGAATCAAAACTGGCTGGGCTCTACAAGAGAGTGCTTTGCGGGAGTTGGCTAGTTCAGCTGAGAACTTCCCCAAATGCCCACTGATTATCTCAATAAGGGTTTTCTGCACAACTCACATCAACCATCAATAAAGAGAGAAAAACAGTACTAGATCTCAAATGCAATGGAGATACCTGCCATTATTTCAGAAATTTTAATACCATTCAAACCCTAGTAAGTGAACAAGATACATGTGTTCAACAATACTCTACGTTAAACTATTACTAATGGTTGGAAATAAAATTATGCAGGAAATAAAGCAGTTCACAGCACTTCAGGAGAGTAACACCAGCAAGATTTCAACCCCAAAGTCTTTCTTTATTTGCACCAAAAAAAGTTTAGAAGAGAGCTTTCTTTAGCACAAGACTCACAGATTGAATGTTCTCAAATGACCCCTAGCACCCTATTTAAAGGAAAAATTCCCAACGGCTAGTTCGAGTGATCCATGTCAAAATGATCTCAACCGTTGATGAGGATAAAAACATCTTTTATTCTCATCCATCGAATGTTTAGATGCATTAAAAAATTGAAATTCTGCATTTATTTACTCAAAAAGTTGACCTATTATATATATATATAATATATTATATATATATATATAATTTTTTTTTTTTTTTGAGTTTTTATTTTTTTTTATTATTTTTTTAATTATTATTATTTTTTAATTTCTCTAAATTTTATTATTATTTCTATTTATTAATTTTTTTATATTTTTTTAAATTTTTTTAATTTTTTTTTAATTTTTTATATTTTTAATTTTTTTTTATTGTTTTTAATTTTTCATTTTTTTAAAATGGATCCTCGAACTTAGCCTTTTGAAAAATCACCTAGGACCTAGGACTTAGGACTTATGAGGGGATTAAAACATTTTCTAACCCTCAAGACACTTTACATCATGACTTTTACAATTTTACATCTAAAGGGGGAAAACCCATTTGACATAGACCCTCATAGGCCACCCAGTTCTGCAACACAATATAATCTAGCAGATCAACACACTAGGATTCCCCTAAGATTCTAATGACAAAATTCATTCCGGCTTTGGGGTTAGGTTGAAGGAAAACTCTACCGATCATGGATCGGAGAGAAAAAAACCTTCCGGAACGTAGATTATCACTAGAAAATTAGGTCCACCTAGGCAATTTACATACATGACTCATCTCTGCTAAGATTATTTACAATTTACACATGCAGACTGGGTTTACAACATAATATGATCAAGATGACGATGACTGTTGAATGGCACAGACACGTCAATCAAGCGCTACCCGTTTTGCGAAGAAAGAAGGGGGTGTAGTTGCTATGGGAAGTTGACTTGTAGTGGTCAACACCTAGCATCTGAGGGAAAACAAGAAAAGCGGGAGAAGAAGGATCTCTCCAAGATCAAGTACTCGCACTATGGGGAGTTGGGTCATTATGCGACCTAGTGTCTAAGGAAGAAGAGTAAGGGAGAGTCTTTCGAGACCAAGGCAGCGCCAGCAAGGGTAGAGAAGGAAGTGGAGATAGAGGATGATTGTGCCATGAGTGCACACACGCCACTTGAGCGTAAGTGGGGAGACATCGAGTTGTAGTCAGGCGAACTATAGGCGATGAGGGGCAGGATCCTCAAGGTACCCAGCCTCTTGGATTAGACCTTGCTACGAGAGCCTCGAAGAGGAGCAGTAGGACTGGTTGATGTGGGTAGAGATGGATGGGATGAAGCAACAGAGAGAGCTACAGTGCAGGAGTCCCGAGACAGTGTGAGGCAGCAGCAGTGAGAGAGGCATGGGAGTGTTGCACCAGTGCAGGATGGCACAGATCGGTGTGCAACGGTGCAAGATGCAGGGAGTTGTTGCAGCAGGTCAGAGGTCAGAGAGGGAGCACTTGTCAGCGACAGAGGGAGCTTCAACATCAGGAGGGTCTCTAGCCCAACAGAGAGGTCAGAGTTGGGAGATCAGCTACTTACTTCTTAGTAATTGAGTTGCACTGTAGCTGTGGGCAGCACGATGAAGCATGACGAGAGGAGATGCAGAAGTGGCAGTGGCGAAGCCATGGGCAGTAACACAGATGCAGAGGGAGCTGTCGTACAGATGCAACAGTGGTAGTGGCAGAACCATGGGTAGCAGTATAGGATACAACAGTGTAGAGAATGGTGGGCAACAGGCCTAGCATCAACACAGGGATCGATGCCGGATGATCAGAGTAATACTCAGTGAGGAGTATTGCTAGAGCACAGTCCTCACTAAGAGGGAATGTTGGTTTGTGGTAGCATTGGATGTGCTCTAGCCACGAAATTTGGTGGAGAGGTTGGGGCACATGAGATCCCCTATACCCAGGAAGGGTTTGGGTAGATTCTAAACAGTTTGAGAAATATTAAAATAATTAATATTTTTAATGGAGTCCTTAAGTCTAAACTTAGTGAAATTAAAATATTAATGTGGATTAATATAAAATTGTGTTAGAATGGTCCAAAAGACATGGATCAAGCCAGATCTAATCTCAGTTGTTGATTAGGGACTTAATCTCGACCGTTGATATGTCAACGAGAAAAGTATAAGAGGAGGCTTAAGGGTCACTTGGAGAGCACACCAGATGATCAGTCATTCTATTCTCTAGATCGGGGTTTGCTAAGAGAGATAGAATCAGTGATCGGAGTTGCAGTTGAGGGGCAATGAGTACAGAGAGACAGAGAGGCAGAGATAGTCTTGGGAGATCAACGCAGGAGCAGAGAGAGTAACGTAGTAGCAGCCAGGGCTCATGCAGGGCCACGCAGAGGCAACCAGGAGCTGCGCAGTGCTTTTGAGAGGCCAGTATTGTTGACGTAAAGGGCCAGAAGGCTGACGCAGGGTCTCCTGAGGTTGACCCAGGTCCATTTAGGGTGACGTAGGGCCAGCGCTGGGCAGAGAGAGGCTGACACAGTTTAGAAAGGCAGACGCTGGGGTTTCTGGGGCAGATTGGAATTGAGGAACTGCCGGAGGGTTTATCCGGGGTTTCAGCTGGGACATTTGTCTCAGACTGAGAGGTACTACTGCCAAGGGCATTCTTCGTTGGGTAAGCCGGATTTGGCACCCAGGTTGTACTCTGAAATTGCTTAATAAGAAACCCTCAGATAGCTGCACCGGTTTTCCTGCATTGGATTTTTCTGGGGACATTGGTCCAAAAATAACGGTGTCATTTTGTGCTTGTTTCCGTTTCCTTCAGTTGATGATCTATAATACGTTGAGCATGCACTAGTGTTTGTTTTCAGTATTTACATTGTTAATAACTTGTTAAATAACGGAACAAGTAGGTAGGAATAAATCAATAAAGTGCATGTAGGGTTTCTAACTAGTAGACTTAGAAACTTCAACATAATCAATTGTTGTCCTTGCTGCTATCCTTGTAGTAATATGTCAGTCATTTGCTGTTGCCCTTGGAGTGTTGCATTTAACAAGATGCCAAGATCCTGTTCTCCTTGCCTTGCTGTATATCCCATGGTTGAACGATCGGTGTTTCTTTTCTTTGTTACTGTGACGTTGTTGGTATTTGCTCGAAGCATACAAAGATCATGAACATGCAAGCTGACAGGATGCTTGTGCTTTGATACCACTGTAGGGATCTAGGGTAATTTGTATAGTAATTTTCATTAGAGAAAATTTGAGGTAAAAAATGGGCCTCAAAACTAAATTATACAACCAAAATCAACTTTATAAGAATTGATAAGATTTAAGATGATGTCAACCATGGGGAATGATTCACCATTTTTTGAGTAAAATAGTAAAAAGATTAAAAATTAAAAAAATAAAAAAACTACTTTTTCAACTCATCTCCCTATGATTTTACTCAAATTTCGAGTGGGAGCACTCGTTGGATGTGAAATTTAATTCCTCATCCAAGGAATATCCATGTTGCATACTTTCGATGGACCCTACTACACAAAAAATGAGAAATACATGAACAAATGTGATTGCAATTATGTTTTTTCGTGTATTTCTCATTTTTCGTGTAGCAGGGTCCATTGAAAGTATGCAACATGGGTACTCTGTGGATGAGGAATTAATTTACGCATCTAACGAGTGCTGCCGCTCGAAAATTGAGTAAAACCGTAGGGAGATAAGTTGAAAATATTAATTGAAAAAGTAGTTTTTTACTTTTTCCTTCTAAATTTTGATGATATAATCTAATCTTATTATATTATTTCCACTTTTATTTTATAATATATCGTAGGAGGCCCATTTTAGACTTCAAAGTTTCTGTAATGGTCCTAGGGTTTCAACAAATTTTCTTTTTGGCAGTTAATTCAACATAATTAATGTATCCCTTAAATAATCAGAATCGACTTTTCAACAATACAATAAATCAATAGAGAAATGTTATTAGGCAATAGATATAAATTCCTTCAATCAATAGTGTAGTAAACCCAACTTGTACAATACAAATATTCAACATATCTACATCAACCCAATGATATTATTCCACATATACATTCACAATATAAACTACATATGGTAGATGAATAAGAGTTAATATATTAATTGCCCTAGCCAGAGATTTATCAGCTTCCAAAACTGTAAATTCTATGCATTGATAATCCTCTTGTCTACCTCAGACTTGGAATTGATCTCTGCTTTCAATGTGTTGCGTATGCACCTTCATAATTGCCCTCAAATTGTGGTAATCCTCGGTCTGTGTTTATTTTTGTAGCATCAGATGTGTTCTAGCCAAGAAACTTTGTGGAGAGGCTAGAATACATGTATTCTCCAAAACCCATAAATCGTTTGGGAAAATTCCACCTAGAGATGGTTTAATTAGAATAATTAATCATTTTTAATGTATTCCTAAGTCTAAACTTAGGAAATGTGATTAATTAAAGGGTATTAATTAAATTTGGTGCGAATTTTCTGGATAAAGACAAGGATCAACTCCCAGTTAATGTTAGGCTCTGATTATGTTTTAATCTTGGCCGTTGGTGCTCCAACGAGAGATTATAAGGAGCTTTATGGGCACTTAGAAAATAGACTAAGATATTGAGAATTAGAGATCGAATTCTCAATAGGAGCAGCGCTGAGTTGTCGAAGAGAGATCGAGTGATCTTCTTACAGTGAGGGGGAGTGATAGTAGACCAGAGGGTATTTTCTAGTCCCGGTGAGTGCAAGGCAGAGAAGGCATTGAGAGGTCCACAGAGGCAGCGCAATGCTTCAGAGGGAGTCTGCAGTTTTGTTGAGGACCATTCAAGATCTAGTGCTAGAAGCCGAGGTGTGAATCTGGAGGGCTAGAGGGTCGAGTTTCTAGTTGGCAGAAGGTTAGAAGGAGGTGATGCAGTCCCTTGAGCTGTGACGCAGTGACTGCGTGAGCCCACGCATAGACTGCATAGAGATAGCATAGGGCATCTCATCTAGAGCCCAGATTAGTGTCGGATCTCCAGTGATTGTGAGATATTCTACTACCTCTTTTCCAGTTTATTCTCTGTATCGGATAGCCAGTTTGGGCATCCAATGATTTGTATTTAGAAAACTATTGCTTAATAATAAAACCCTCAGTTGCTGACCGGTTTTCCTATATTGGGTTTTTCTGGGGACCTTTGTCCAAAAATAACGATGTACATGTGTGTGTTTATTTATTTCCTGTGCAGTATTTTGCTTCCGCAGCATTGTATTTGTGAAGGCTGCAGTGTATATGTTTTGATATTTGCCATAGGAAACTGCAAGTAATTTGTTTGATTAATTTAACAAATAGAAGAAGAATTATCAGTTGCTGTAGAAGGATTCAGGGTCACCGAATTTTCACTTGGTATTAGAGCATAGAGCCTAAGTCAGAGAGCTCAGAGCAGGAGAAGAGAAGGAGGTTTGAATTTCTGCGTAGGCAACAATTTGAAACCCGAGAGGCAACACAGTCCTTGGGCCAAGAGGATTGAGTTTTGAGGAAAAGTCTCTCTTTGAGTGAGTTGATAGAGAAATTAGATTTTTCAGATCAAATCTTGAATTTTCTAAGTCTATTCATTAGAAAATTAATCTGTATTCTACTGGTTTATTTTTTCTACTTGTAAATTCTGAACAAGTTATTTAAAATATTTAAATACCGAAATAAACACAATACAATCACAACATCTACAGATCATCAACTGAAAGAAAACAAGCACACAAGTGACACTGTTATTTTTGGACAAATGCCCCAGAACAACCCAATGCGGGAAAACCGGTGTAGCTATTATGAGGGTTATATTATTATGCAGTCTTTCTAAGTACAACAGGGTGCTTAACCGGCTCACTCGACATAGAAAAATATACGACAACAATACCTCTATATTCGGAAACAGGTATTCAAAAAATTTGTCCCACGAAACCCTCTCCGGCACAACTGAAGCTCAAAATTGGCCCTTCTGGCCTCTACGTTAGCCTCCTGCTAACTTGTGTTAGCCCCAGGACCCTCTGCGTTAGCCCTCTGAGGCACTGTGCAGCTTCTAGGACCCTCTGCATCACTCCAACAACCTTTGCGTGGATGATGCAGTCCCTATGCCTTTGTGTTGTCTCTGTTGGGCTTTGCATAGCCTGGACTGGCTGCTGCTCTCGCTCTCTCTGCTTTTGCGTTGGTCTCCCAGTACTGTCTTTGCCTCTCTACCTCGTTCTCATTGCCCCTCACTACTACCACTGATTCAACTTTGCTTAGCAACTTCGCTCTAGCAAAATGAATGATTGATCACTCTGGTGTGTCTTCCAACTGACCCTCAAGCCTCTTCTTATATTTTTCTCGTTGGTCCTTCAATGGCCGAGATTAAATCTCTAATCAATGGCTAAGATTAGATTTGGCTTGATCCATGACTTTTGGAACCTTCTAACCTAGTTTTATATTAATACCCATTAATATTTTATTTTTCCTAAGTTTAGACTTAGGAACTCCATTAAAAATATTAATTATTTTAATATCTCCCAAACCGGGTACAATTTGTCCAAATCATTTATGGGTCTTGGAGATCTTATGTGCTTTAGTGTCTCCACCAATTTTCATGGCTAGAGCACATCCGATGCTACCCCAAATCAACACTCCCTCTTAGCGAGGATTGTGCTCTAGTAATACTCCTCAATGAGCATCACTCTGATTATCCGGCATCGATACCTGTGCTGATGCCAAGCCTACCCACCCAACATCATTTATGGGTCTTGGAGATCTCATGTGCTTTAGCGTCTCCACCAATTTTCGTGGCTAGAGCACATCCGATGCTACCCCAAATCAACACTCCCTCTTAGCGAGGATTGTGCTCTAGTAATACTCAGTGAGCATCACTCTGATTATCTGGCATCGGTACCTGTGCTGATGCCAAGCCTACCCACCCAACATTGCTGTGCTGCTGCATCCTGTACTGCTGCCCATGGCCCTACCACTGCCACTGCTGCATCCGTACGACAACTTCCTCTGCATCCGTGTTGCTTCTAGTCCATTCTCCCAACACTGCATCTGCACTGCAACCCCCTTTCATCATGCTACATTGTGCTACTGCACTGCAACTCAGTTACTGAGAAGTAAGTAACTGATCCACCCAACTTCTGACATCCCTGTCAGGCTAGAAACACTTCCGATGCTGAAGCTCTCTTTGCCGTTAACAGGTGCTCCCTCTACTAACCTCTACACTGCTGCAATAACTCCCTGCATCTCGCACCGTTGCACACCTCTCTGTGCCATCCTGCATAGGTGCAACACTCCCGTGCCTCACACTGTTATAGCTTGCTAGCCTAGCGCTGCTCGGGGACTCCTGCACTGTAGCACTCTCTACCGCTTCATCCACATTCGTCTCTACTAACATCCGCCAATCCTGCTACTCTCTCTTCGGGGCAATGGTGCGAGATGCAGGGAGTTGTTGCAGCAGCGTAGAGGTCAGTAGAGGGATCACTTGTTAGCGGTAGAGGGAGGTTCAACATCTAGAGTGTTTCTAGCTTGACCGAGATGTCAAAAGTTGGGTGGATTGGTTACTTCTCAGTAACTGAGTTGCAGTGCAGTAGCACGATGCAACATGATGAGAGGGGATGCAATACAGATGCATTGTTGGGAGGATGGACCAGCAACAGCACGGATGCTGAGGTAGTTGCCGTATGGATGCGGCAGTGGCAGTGGCAGGGCCATGGGCAGCAGTACAGGATGCAGCAGTGTAGAGGATGTTGGGTGGGGAGGCCTAGCATCAGCACAGGTACCGATGCCGGATAATCAGTGTGATGCTCAGTGAGGAGTATTACTAGAGCATAGTCCTCACTAAGAGGGAGTGTTGATTTGGGGTAGCATCGGATGTGCTTTAGCCATGAAAACTGGTGGAGAGGCTAAAGCACATGAGATCTCCAAGACCCAGAAATGGTTTGGACAGATTGTACTTGGTTTGGGAGATATTAAAATGATTAATATTTTTAATGGAGTTCCTAAGTCTAAACTTAGGAAAAATAAAATATTAACGAGTATTAATATAAAACTGTGTTAGAAGGTTCCAAAAGTCATGGATCAAGCCAAATCTAATCTTAGTCGTTGATTAGAGATTTAATCTCGGCCTTTGAAGGACCAATGAGAAAAGTATAAGAGGAGGCTTGAGGGTTAATTGGAGAACACGCCAGAGTGATCAGTCATTCATTTTGCTAGAGCGGGGTTGCTAAGCAAAGTTGAATCAGTGATCAGCAGCGAGGGGCAGTGAGTACGAGGCAGAGAGGCAGAGATAGTACTGGGAGACCAACGCAAAAGCAAAGAGAGGGAGAGCAGTAGCCAGTCCAGGCTATGCAGAGCCTAGCAGAGACAACACAGAGGTAGAGGGACTGTGTCATCCACGCATAGGTTGTTGGAGTGACGCAAAGGGTCCCAGAAGCTACGCAGTGCCTCAGAGGGCTGATGCAGAGGGTCCTGGGGTTGACGCAGAGGCTAGAAAGGCCAGTGTTGAGCTTCAGTTTTGCCAGAGAGGGTTTCGTCGGATAGGTTTTCTGAATAGCTGTTTCCGAATATAGAGGTATTGTTGTCGTGTATTTTTCTCTGTCGGGTGAGCCAGTTAGGCACCCTATTGTACTCAAAAGGACTGCAGAATAATATAACCCTCAGAATAGCTGCATCGATTTTCCCGCATTGGGTTTTTCTGGGGATATATGTCCAAAAATAATAGTGTCACTTGTGTGCTTGTTTTCTTTCAGTTGATGATTTGTAGATGTTGTGATTGTATTGTGTTTATTTCGGTATTTAAATGTTTTAAATAACTTGTTCATAATTTACAAGTAGGAGAAATAAACCAGCAGAATACAGATTTATTTTCTAATGGATAGACTTAGAAAATTCAACAGGGCGTCATCTATCCTTCCCTTCATCCTTCTCCGGTACAACCTCCCTCACCAGCCTTTCGTACTTCCCACGATTAGCATTCATTCACCGCCTCAGGTTATCCCACGCCTCTATGCACTCCCGCCCCTATGTATACACCCTCCTGCTCGTCCCTGTCACCTTCCCTGTTCCTGTGTCTTGTTTCTCCTAACCCGTCGTTTGTAGTTTGGGCTATTGATTCCCTCTCCCCCTATCATGGTGCCCAGGCGTGGTTCTAGCCCGGATCCCTGGCGCGGTAGAGGCCGCGACTGTGACCCCTCTTGCTGGAGCAACCTGGGCACTACATCCACCACCAGAACCGAATCATCTGCCAGGAGAGCTGCTTTGAACTATGCCATTGCTGTTAATCTTGAGATGTTGGAAAGGATTGCTAACCTAGAAGCTCAGGCGAGGGTCGTAAGGCACGGGGTGTCCTCGGAAGAGGTGGCTGCGGAATTTGAGTGGATCCCTGACCCAAGTCTCTCCAGGGCAAGGGAAAATCTGTATACTCGCGCAATTGACCTCTCCTAGCAGCTTAAAGCGATCCTCGGTCTTGCGATGTAGGAGCAGGCGGAAATGTCCAAGGTTGTGGAAGACAAAATTGACATGCTAATAGACAAGTTTGTGGTCTATGTTGAATTAGTGCACCACTGTGGCTTTGTAACCGGGGACTGTCCACATTACACCATGTTGAAGAAGCGTGCTGCCACGGGTTTCCGCTCGCTCGATGAAGGATCTCCCAGTGTCAAGAAGGAGGCTGTTGGCGCTTCCTCCAGTCGTCCGGTGGCTCCAATTGCACAGGAAGGTAGTACTCAAGAGCTGCCCATTAGCCTAGACGGCGACCCTGTGGAGGGCAACCCTTAGCGCCCGGGGTGGCCACTCTTTTTGCTATGTCTTCCAAGTACCTCTCTCTAGTTCTCGATCATCGAAGGGCTCTCAGTGGCTTGCAAATCATCGACAATAAGGATTTTAGGGACAATTTTGCCTCCATTACTGTTATCCCTCCCTTCTGCATCATGGGAGAAATACTCAGCACCACTGTTTTTTGTAAATTTTCTCAGAATATCTCAGAAATTCTCTCTCTTTTTGTAAAATTCAATGTAAAAATTGGTCCATCTGAGGCTATGAAGGCCTGTGTTGTTGGCTCTGGTGCTAGAGCATTTTGCTTGCACAACCCAACCCTTTTTGTAAATACCACTTTTGTGTAGTAATATATTCTATCTTATTAAAAAAAAATTAAGTCATTTCTAGGCGGAATTCCCAGAAACGATTTCTTGGTTTTGGAGATCCTCTGTATTCTAGCCTCTCCACAAAATTTCATGGCTAGAACACATCTGATGCTACAAAACTAACATTTTATTATTTGTCAATGGGCAAGTTATAGCTTGTCCTGCTCAATGAAATTTGGGCAGCATTCATCCTTCTTCTCGGCCAAAGAACCCCTTCTCCCTCTCTAGGATATAGCATATGGGAGGAATGCTGAGTCGGGGGGATAGCTGGAATGTCAAGCATTCCCAACCCTTTAGCTTCCCCCAAGCTAGTTTCTCCTCCACGTTCATTTTTCTTTTGTTTTTTGTTAATAGGGGAAATGTCTATGAGAGTTTGTTTTTAATATATCATTTTGTTTCTTTTACAATACTCTACCTTAAGCTTACATCTTATGTTGTTGCCCTATGTTTTGATTAAATGCAGGAGTGGAGTCTGGACATCGATTATGATGCCCTGAAGCCCTTCACACCAACAAGCCGGTTTCTTCATTGTCCATAGCCTCGAACCTTGCCTGTGCCAGTCATTGTAGAGCCCACGCTGTTTTTATTTGGATCCAGATCAATATATATTAAGCAAGGAGAAGAGGCAAAACTTTTATTGTTTAAGATATTGAAATTGTTGTCTTGTGGTTTCTTTTTTCCCTTCTCCTTTGCTTCTACTTCCTAGAGAGATTTAGATTGATAGCTAGTGTGGAGTATCTGTGGTGGTGATTGATTTTGTTGGGTTGTCACTAGTACTATCCCATCAGTAGAGTTTATTTGTATCTTGGAGTGTTGTTGTCCAAGCTTGTCAAAATTGTGTTCTTCCTTCGACTTTTGATAACAAAGGCACAGGATTTCATTCGTGACTACTTTCTGTTTTTCATGTGTGGAACTTTTGTTTTCTTAAACTTTTGTGTTATTAATTTTGTTCTTGACAGGGCCTTAGTGAATAGGCCTCAGATTATCTTCTGCCCAATTCAGTTTCTATCTTTCTTTTTCAACTCCACAGAAGACTCTGTTCATTGATTAAAATCTCTTGTTTATCATATTTTAAGCAAATTCTCATATCAAACAGTGAATACTCTGCTGTGAAATTTATTGGTTGGTATCATAATAGTAAGAGAAAACGATTGCTTAATTTTCTGTATACCTGTGATTCCATGTTTTGGTGAATCCCATGTAAAGATATAATATTTTTTTTTCTCATTACTTAGGCTTTATTATCTGTCCATCTTTTGATGGGAATTTATGCAATTAATGAAAATTTTCTATTGGTTTTACAGGAGTTCTTGAAAAGGCTGGTATAACACCTCAAATACAACGTATTGGAAAATACAAAAGTGCAGGGGATCTGTTATCTCGAAAGAACATATCAGAGGAGAATCGTGAGATGTTGACTGTTATATTGGATAATATCTATGAGAATTGGGTTCAGAAAATATCATCTACTCTAGGTATTTTTGTCAAATTTTACCTTTCCTTGACAATCCATGTTTTTTGCTCACTTTTAACCCTTTTGTCAAGTGAATTTTTTTCTCAAATTTTCATGGAACCAGGTAAAACAAAGGAAAATATTGAGATTTTTCTCAATGAAGGTATTTATAAAGTAGAAAGGCTAAAGCAAGAAGGATGGATCACAGATATAAAATACGATGATGAGGTCAGTATCTCACATAGAAGCATTGATTTTGTAAAATGTGAGAAATCAGATATGGTTACATATTTCTTGAGGTTGTATGTTCTTTTAGGAGATGATTAAATGTGTAATAAAACTACTGTTTTATTTCCGATATTACAGGGGACAAAATTATAGGTACACTCTAGGTTTTTCTCTTACTGAATACCAAGGCTATATATGATTGAGTGAATACATTGCAAGTTGAATGGCTTTGGAAAGTGGTGAGATGATGTACAAACTTACAAAGTATGGGAGGTCTATGGTAATCTGCTTTATTCTTTTCATAAAATCAAAGTCCCTGAGATCATTAGATGGAATAAAATAGATGAGTGGAGTATACCAGGAAAGGAAGAGAGTGAAACATTTACAACCTTACAAAATCAAAGAATTATTGCAACTTACGACAAAGGTGTTATTGCAGATGGATACATAATGCAAATGAATCTTTGTAGAACCTATGAAGTAAGATGTTTTCAAATTTGAAAAGTAGCAGAAATGACCCTCAGGAACATGTTTCTAATTTTGTCCAGGAATTTATTGTTGATTTTTTGGTGCTTTGGTCGGTATTCAAAGAGGAAAAGTGAATTTAATTTTAGATTACTCAAGTTGGCTCAAAAGAGGGAAAATTAAATTTTTGAAAATCAAATTTTTTACCTCCAAAATTTTAAGTTGGCCAGCCCTAAAGTCACACCAATCCGGGCTCATTCATTCACTATATATTACCATTCGTCCTTTTCCTCTAGGAGCCAACTCGGATCATCTTCATCTTCTATTTGTTTCTGTCCACGCATGGGAAAGAGGAGGACTTCTGAGGCAGAATGAAGGACGAGTTCATGTCTAAGAATGAAACATGAGCTTATGTCTGAGGTAGAATGAAAGATTAGTTTATGTCTGTTCTATGGCAAAATTTTAAGGACGAAATACTCCATTTCTGTAGAAGGGCCAAAGCCCTAGAAAGAGGACTAATATCTTCAGATTGATGTAAAGGTTGGACTTTCACCTCGAGAGTTTACTATTCATGGAAGAAGGATTGGTTAAGCCCTAGGTGTGAAAATTCAGAAACCTGAATCCTATTGCGGCAATTGGAAATTATTCTCCTAATTGCTATTTTAATTAACAATTTATTTACTGTTTCCTACAACAAACACTGAATAACTCACATGCAACCTACAGAAATAAAATTGTGGAAGAATAAACGCTGGAAGAAATGCTAGCACACACACACATAAAATAACACAATTATTTTTGGACAAATGTCCCCAGAAAAACCCAACTTGGGAAAACTGGTGCAGCAGTGAGGGTTTTATTTTATTATGCAGCAGTGAAATTTGAGTACATCTATGGATGCCCAATTAGCAATCTGAACAAAAAGAAAATTTGGCAGAGATATTCCCTAAGCAACCCTGACACTCGCGTCCTTGCACTCGTGCTGCCTGCACTCACGTTCCTGCATTCGTGTTCCAACACTTGCACGTTTCTGCAATGGGAATAACTCAGCCTCTTGCTGTTGCCTCTCCGGATCTGGAAATCTTCCTCCGGATCATTGTCCCTGCCCCTCACTGACACTGCGTTCCTCTTTGGCTCGAACTCTATTGCTGCTAGCTCGATCTGCACAAGGAACTGCTCAAGTGTACTCTCCAAGTGCACATCAACTTCTTGTAATCCCCCGTTGGGAATCCAATGACTAGGATTAAATCTTAATTGATGGCTAGGATTAACTAGGAGTTGATCCGTGCGCGTTTCTAGAACATTCACACCTTGACTTAATTAATTTTGATTAATTAACCATATTCCCTAAGTTTAGATTTAATCATTTATGAATTATTTAAAAACTGGTTAATAATCTAATTAAGTAATTTCTAGGCGGAATTTCCAGAAATGATTTTTGGGTTTTGGAGATCTTTTGTATTCTAGCCTCTCCACAAAATTTCAAGGCTAGAACACATCCAATGCTACAAAAACTAACACTCCTCTTAGCGAGTATGTTTTAGTGCTACTGCTCACCCTGTAGTAGCACTCTGTCTTTGCACCATCTCCTGTCACGCTACTAATGTCTGGCCATACTGCCCACCAACCATTGTGCAACTCTGATATACGTTGCATCTGTGCTACTAACCCTATTGAATTGTTGCCAACCCTACATCTGCACTGCAACTCCCTCTCATCTATTGTTGCAACTGAGAAGCATCCTAAATACTGAATCAACTGTGATCAGTATAATGCATCTGTCACTTGAGTCTTTGACTGCTATTAGTATCTGCACTGTCACTAAAGAATTTGCGTTGTTGCTGACTTTGCACTGTGCCAACTGTAGTGCTGGCAACTCTGTACTGCGCTCCCCAGCATTAGACTACTACTAGTCTCTGCAACTGTCTCTCTGGCATCTGACTGCATCAACAACCATTGATCCATCTTGCTACTGTATACCGTGGGCCCTAGTGGCAAGGTATTGATCCATGAGGTGGACTCCTCAAGGATCCTGCCCATATGTAGTGCTTTGGGGCTACTACTGCTTTGCCGATGCTTTTGCACTGCAGTTGCAAATACTGCAATAATGAGTCTGATATCCTCAGATCCTGAAGTACTAGCTTCCATAGGGTTGCTCCCTCTGAAACTAGACTCCCCCTGAGTCTCGATCTCCTAATGGAAAATCTCTTTGCTCCCTCCTTGCAACTCGCACTGTCCTCGTGTACTGGAAACTGGACTACGTAGCTCTGCATTGGGAATCTTCTGGCTGGAACTGCACATGCATCTTGCAACTGGGCAATTTGCGATGCTTGTGTCATTGCATCTAGCTCTGCAACTGTCTCTCGAGTACTAACTGCAACTAGGTTTGCAACTGTCTAATGACAAATTATGTCTGTTGACATTGAACCTACTACTATGATACTGTGGGTTCTTGTAGCAACTGCAACAATCTAGAACTGATTTGGCTAATCTCCTTGTTGCAACTGCGCTGGACCCTGCCCATCTGGCACACCAGAGTCTCATACTCCTCCACCTGGATTTGGTGCCCCACTATCTCCTTTCAAGCCTATTGCCTAGATGGGACCCTTCCTTTCTTTGCAACTCACACTAGACAGCTTGTACTTCCTTCGGTATTTGCCTCCGGCAACTGGAAGTTGATCTGCTGCCCAAATCTGCATTCTGGGTAACTCGCCTGACCTCCTCTGGCAATCTCGTACAACCATCCCTGTAGAGTTGCAAAATATGGGAACTTAAAATTGGAGAAATAAACCTCGACGATATGTCGAAAACTCCCTCTTTCCTTCTGCTCAACTGCTGCTCAGCTATTCTCACTCCCTTTTGGAGTGAGAAAATTTGATCATAATGATTGCTGATCTGCAAGGAAAATTCAAACTTCTTGAGACTAGAAGTTCCCTCTGTGTGTGGTCTTCTTCCTTCCACCCGACGTTGGCTTTGCTCTAGCAAACTACTGCAAAACCGTTGCGTCCATCTAGAGACCTGCTTTGCAAAAAGACTAGGCTGCTCCCTCTGCCTCTAGAATCACTCGATCTGGAGAGCGCATTTTTCTACCCCTCAATTAGAAAAAATCGAGTCTCCTCAAGTAACTCGGCCTCTCGGAAAAGTGATTGCGCTGCCTCTGGGGTTTCAATCTGCTTCCCACACTAAACAATGAAGCTCCTTCTTTCTTCGCTGCTGAGCTCTCCGGTTGATCATCTGCTCTCTGATACCATGTGAAAATTTGGAAACCCGAATCCTATTGCAACAGCTAGAAATTATTCTCCTAATTGTTATTTTAATTAACAATTTATTTACTGTGTCCTACAACAAATACTAAATAACTCACATGCAACCTACACAAATAAAACTGCGGAAGAATAAACGTTGGAAGAAATGCTAGCGCACACATAAAATACACAGTTATTTTTGGACAATGTCCCCAGAAAAACCCAAATTGGGAAAAATAGTGAGGGTTTTATTTTATTATGCAACAGTGAAATTTGAGTACATCTATGGATGGCCAACTGGAAATCCAAACAATAAGAAAATCAGGCAGAGGTATCCCCTAAGAAACCTCGACACTCGCTTTCCTTCACTCGTGTTGCCTGCACTGGCGTGTTCCTGCACTCGTGCATTCCTGCATGCACGTTCTTGCACTTGCGTTCCTACACTTGTGCGTTCCTGCACAGGGAATAACTTAGCCTCTTGCTGTTGCCTCTCTGGATCTAGAAATCTTCCTTCGCATCACTGTTCCTGCCCCTCATTGACATTGCGTCCTTCTCTAGCTCGAACTCTACTATTGTTAGCTCAAGTGTACTCTCCAAGTGCCCATCGACTTCTTCTTATAATCCTCTGTTGGGAATCGAAAGACTAGGATTAAATCTTAATCGATGGCACGACTAACTATAAGTTGATCTGTGTGAGTTTCTAGAAAATTCACACCTTGAATTAATTAATTCTGATTAATTACCGTATTCCCAAAGTTTAGGTTTAAGAAATATTTAAAAATTGGTTAATAATCTAATTAAGCCATTTCTAGGTAGAATTTCTAGAAACAAAACGATTTTTGGGTTTTGGAGATTTCCTGTATTCTAGCCTCTCCACAAAATTTCAAGGCTAGAACACATCCAATGCTACTAAAACTAACACTAGGAACTTCCAGTTTGTTCTTTTGAATTGAACAATTTCTCTTAAGAAAATGTAGCTGGGTTTTTCGCTAGTTAGGGTTTTCCTAGGGTAAAATTTGTGTTTCTTGTGTTTGGCTATCTCTTGATGATCCTACTGTCATTATTGTTTTTTTGTTGAGATTTTATATGTATAATTGCTTAATGATGTATAAGATGAATTAGTTAAGAAATCATGGAAAGTAATTATCAGATTAGGAAATGATGAAAAATCAACATGGTATTAGAGCCAAGTTGAAGAGCAGCCAAGTTGAGATCCACAACCAGCTAATCGCTGTATTGTGAAAAGGATTTTGCCCTAGAACTAAGCCGAGCCACCAGGGATATGCTAGCTTAATTTGTGATCTATCTACAACTTAAGGAAGAGTCGAGTTTCTATTTGTTCCTTGGAAGAGGACATAAGTGATAAGAAGGTCTGTGGTTGTTATGGTTCTATGTTGACATAAATTGGATGTGAGTCTGGAGAAGGTCTGCAACTCTTGTTAAATCGAGATTTGATATAGTTGTGATAAAGTCAATGGTTTGGTCAATCACATATGGTGATTAATAGCTCAGAGCAGATGTCTAGATCATTTTGGAGATTGTTCCTGTAATCTTATTTTTTTTTTAAACTGTAAATGCGCTCTGATCCGACTCTGTGGTATGTGAATACGTAATGTCTCGATTCAGAGCAGTCTGATGAATCATATATCAACTTCTCAAGGACCAATGAAGTAGATTTCCATCATTTGTTATTATTTGATGCACACAGGTATTGATCTAGCTCAACGCTTCTTGTGGATTACACTGGCATAACATCTGAACCTTGATCCTGTTGTAATGCGTTGTGAGGAATGATTTGGAAATGACAATATACCCAATCTAATGAGCAATCGAGGTTTTAGTTTGTGTGGTGCGATGAAGTCAAGGTGTGGAATTAAGTGAAAACATAATGCATTATTTGCATGATTGTTGGGTAATGTTTGTGACCAATATCTAAACCTGCAAAGGACATAGAACCTCCACATCACCAAGTGGGTAGAGCTAAGGACCAATTGAGTGTTCATCGCACTAATATGTTTTATTCGGCCTTTGTCAAATGATGCAGTCACAATTAGCTGCTTTTGATATGTTGTTAGACGGTATGTGATTAGAAGCCAATGCATTCATCTAGTTAAATAGCTCCCAATATGTAGTGAGAATTGTTGTATGGATCGAATTCATACCCTTGTAAAGCAGTTCTTATGACAATGCAAATATGGTAAACTTGTTGGTACATATGTAATATGATGCTACTGTAATTGTAGGCTCATCTATGGAGAATAACAGTGCAATTAGAGGCCGGATTGAGTGCATTGCATACACCTATATGTGTGATCTGCGTATAAAAAGCAGAGCATAATAAATAAGATGTAATTAGCAGTGAAAGAAGGCCAATGTATGCACCTGTGCAAAGAACTTTATGTAGACCTGTGTGTGGAATTGTCTAAGAGATGTGAGAGTTGCAAAGAAGCTGAGAATTGCAGTGGTAACAACAACAATTGAGTGACCAGGCACCGTGGCTGGTTGACTGTGATAAAAAAATAAGGCTGCCCCTGTGGTAAGATCTATTGCTTGGAATGTTAAATAATTGGTGTTAATGAAGTTGTAAACCCTAGAAAAGTCTAGTAAGCCCTAGGGTTTGTGGATAAAACCCTGACCTAGACCTAGATCGATGATCCAATAGAATGAAGAAACCATAGCTCATGAAAGGAAAGGAAGGCAAGCAACATGTATTAATGGCCGATGATGAGGACGAGGATGATGAGTTTGCAGATGGATTTCTGTAATTTCTGCAGAAGGCAAGGATCGATGTAATATCCCGTTTCCGGGATAACCCTCAAACCCAACAAATTCCAACCAAATACGTACAGATAATATAATAACCGAGAAACCACAAGAGATAAAAATAACAGTTGTGCAACATATAATATTAAAATCACGGAATACAAGCAGATACTCAAGAAATGCAGAGAGAAATGCTAAGCCATTTTATTATACTGAGTAATGGAATGAGTACAGGAGGTGATCAGAAAGATGGCACCTCAACTTGCTCAAGGCAAGTGAAGAAATACACTCAGGATAGCAAAGAAATGGCTTCTCTTTGAACTGCGTCCAAGCTGCTGGAGAGCTGCAGTGCTGTTGCTGCTACTAGAATCAAATGAGGATTTGGGGCTGCTCCCCTCCTCAGAAAACACTGAAACTTTGGAATTCACCTTTAATCAATAAACCCAGAAAAACCCAGAAAGCTTTTCTAAAATGGCCGACCCTTGAAAATCACCCCCTTGGGGATCTACGCTGTCCCACAAGGCTCTGCGCTGCCACTGAGTAGAATCCTCCAAAACTCTGCCCGAAACTCTGCCAAAATCCTCCAATATGCAAGTGTTGATCCCTTGCCCAATCTCCCAGCTCAAATCCTTCACAAAACCCCTAGTCCGGAACTACCTCCAGAAGAACTGCATCCCTCTCTCTCAAGACTGCACAGTCCTCAAATGGTCAGCTCCTCCTCAAAAGCCAAAGATCAATCCTATTGCAAAAGATTGCTGAAAAATACCTTGCCCGAGTAGGCACTCGAAGTCCCCTGGGGCTAAGGGTGAGATCTCCGAACGGAGACACTCAATGCACTAAATAGTGCTGCCGACAGGCTAAACAGCCAGCGTGCTCCAAGTCGAAGTGACTAGCTCAAAATGCACATAATCGAATGACAAAATGAGGAGGCTCCTCTGTCCTTTATAGCGTTGGCCTCTCTCAACCGCAAGGCTCACCTCCTCCAACGTAGCCCTTTCTCTTGCCACGTGCTCCTCTCCATCTGCGCAGTCCCTCCTAGTGTTTGCGTGGGCCCCTCCTCTACGTGGTCCTTTGGCCCCCCTGGGCTCCCCTTTAAGTTACAATGTTGTGCTACTAGGGAGTGACTTTATTCTCAAAGTGAGTTATGTCCTCCCCTTTCCTCACTTTTTTTATTTATAAACAACTATGGAAGGAAAAATTGAGCAAAATCGAATATTCCAATTAGCCATGGCTAATTAGGAATATTACAATCGAGAGCGATTTGATGTTAGTTTTTGGTAGTAGTGGACATGTGTTCTAGTCTCTATGGTGTCTATGAGGCTAGGGAACATATTTTCTCCAATACCCAGAAAAGGTTTCACAAGAAAACATCTCAATTAGATTAATTAGCCAATTATTAAAATTTCCCTAACTTAGGAAAATTGGGTAATCAAATCCAGTGTTGTGATAATTGCAATCGGGATTAAATCGACGAGGGTATGAAATCGGAAAAAATCGTAAAAATAGGTAAAAATCGACAAAAAATCAGAGAATACAAAAAATTATTAATTTTTTTCAATATTTTTAATATCTAAAGCATCCACAACATATAATAAATGCGTTGACACATAAATATGAAAAGAGAACTGATATATAAGATGTGTAATATGTCTAGCGCTGCATCACACATAATAGTGAATCATGTCCTGAATAATGACTCTCAAGTCCTGACTCAGCCTCAAAATATCAACAAAAAATATAATAATGTATCTCATATCATGAGTCATAATATCATATACAATGAAATAAACCAAGTAACTAGTACTACTGATTTCCTCTACCCCTCTTGCGAGAAAATATAACAACTTTCCCTCTAGATAAAGAAGGCCCTGAGGCTAGCAATGGACTCTGTTGTGCTCTAGAAGCTGAAGATAGGAGGTAGACCATGTCCTCTACTGGTGAACATGGTAGGTGGTGTCACCTCCTCCTCCTCCTCCTCCTCCTCATCTGCAGTTGCTACCCCCTCCACTCCCTCCACTACCTCCTCATCTAATCAATCAGAGGCCGACTCCTTGATAGGTCTCTCAACCTGAACCCTCCATACAACAATGGTATCAATCCCATCCAAGGAGATGGCCTCCACGTCAATTGTTCTCTCAAGTTGCCTCACCCACAATCAGAGATTGTAGTAGACGTAGACCATGTCATTAAGGCACTTGGACTCCAACCTGTACAAAGGTCATAAATTAATAAATTATAAATTATAAATTAATAATTATAAAAAATTTAAAATAGAAAATTATATTGTTTATTATTTAATGAATTCAAAAAATTAATTGGAAATTTTTTATTATTTAACCTGTTGCGCATCTTGGTGTGTATTTTTTCAAATACACTAGTTGCGCTCGCATTTGGAGGAGCTACATGTTTGGCTCAACACTCAAATGGAAAGCCTTTGGAGATTGGGTACTTTGCCACCATAGTTTCTCCACCATGCATCTACAACAAATAAGATAAATATAAGAAAAAAATTGAAATTTGAAAGTTGAAGCAAAGTATGAAGAGACAATGAAATTTGAAACAAACTAAAGCTTACCTGGCATTTTAGTCTTCCTATCCATAATAGCCATGTCAAAGCTAAATATGCCCCCTGCCATCTTGTATATCTCCATTTCTTTGGAGATTTCTCCACGTTCTGCTGGAGATGGCACCATCTTCTGAACATTAGTGAAGAGTCCATCCATGACCTCAACATCAAATAATAAACCACAGGAATAAGAAAATGTGGGGTTCAAGTAGATCCCTGCAGCATGAATGGGATGATGGAGTGTATTGCTCCATTGCCATAAATCACCTCCCATATCAATTGTTGTTTCTCAAACCCCCCACTTGCCTTATCGTCATAATAGTTGCTAATGGATTTTTTGGCCCTATCCATGGCCTCATACAAGTAGTCCATTGCAGGCTTGTCTCCATCAACTAATCGAAGAACCTTTACCAAAGGTTCAGTAATGCTACACACCTCCTACACTCCTGCCCAGAAGCTTTTCTGGTATGAAACTAGCCTGCATATGGTTTCTCCCTCTGGTTTGCGGCTATATAAAAAAACATGCCACTCTTTTGAAAGAAACATTCTCTTCACATCCACATAGAATTCAAGAGGGATTGAAGAGATATGAAGCTAGTGGCAAACAATGTAATGATAGGGTGCACCAACTACTTGTTACTGATGAATGTTCTCATAAAATAAAGCACATATGCATGATTATATATAAATTTTGTAATGGTTTTTGATGATTCAACAATATCCTTGACAAAAGGAATTTTTCCTATGTCCTCCAACATCAAGTCAATATAGTGTGCAGTACAAAGTGTCCAAAATAAGTTAGGATGCTTCTCCATAAGCATCCTGCTAGCAACAACATAATTTGCAACATTGTTAGTAATTACTTGGACAACATATTGTGGACCCACCTCCTGAATGAACATGTCCAACAAATCACATAATAACTATGCATCTTTGATATGTGCATCAACAAATTTCATAAACATTGTCTCCTTGGGACAATTAATCAAAAAGTTAATAAGGGTTCTACCCTTTTG
The DNA here is from genome assembly GCA_000404065.3 of Pinus taeda. Classification (NCBI taxonomy): domain Eukaryota; kingdom Viridiplantae; phylum Streptophyta; class Pinopsida; order Pinales; family Pinaceae; genus Pinus; species Pinus taeda. The sequence continues at coordinate 272,884 of APFE030886643.1, forward strand.
ATCGGTCCAACCATCTGACATCACAGTCCATCCTATGTGTGCCCATGAAACTCTAAACTCCAATCTCTTAGTGCATTCAACGTTTTCATACTTAAGAATACGCCTTGATCCAAGTGGATGTTGGTGGCCACCCACCTATCCCACTTGGACCCCCACAACTGTCTCTTTTAGTTGGTCCAAAAGGTCATCAATCCATGGGATCAAGTACCTATTTCGGATTGTATCTTGTTCAGTGCCCGATAGTCAATACAGAGTCTCCAAGTCCCTTCCTTCTTCTGTACCAACACAATCGGGCTTCCATAGGGCAATGAACTTGGTTGGATGTGGCCTTTCTGCAGCAGCTCCTGAATTTGCCTCTTGATTTCATCGTTCTCCAGAATGGAGCACCGATAGATTGGTCCATTGGGCAACGACGCACCTGGGGTCAGATCGATGGAGTGCTTGACCTGATAGTGCAGAGGAACCCCTACGGGGGAGGTGAAGATGTCCTCGTACTCCACAACCTTGTCCATCTGTAGTTGTTGTGCAGAGGGGCCCTGTCTGGAGGTTGTGGCCACTGTCTTCTTCTTTTCTTGAGGGTGTATCATCAGGAAAACAAATTCCCGGTTTTGGAAATGAGCTTACTGCATTGTTTTGCAGTAGCCAAAGAGATGGCGGTAAGCGGTGCTACCTCCGGTATCCTGTACAACTTATTTCCCAAAGTAACAATAACAGCACGAGGCTTTGACTCATATATAGCATGGCGCTTCCACAAGTATGGTTGGCCTAATAATACATCACAAACATCAAGGGGAGCAACGCCACATAATACCTCATCTGTGAAGGGCTTGATGTTGTATGGAAGGCGACACTGCTGACTCAGGTGAAGATCCCGTCCTTGGAGGAACTCAATGCAATGGGGACCATTGCTTCCCAAGGGGGGAGGAATGATCCAGGTGGATGTTGGTGGCCACCCACCTATCCCAGTTGGACCCCCACAACTGTCTCTTTCAGTTTTTTAGTTTCCTTAATTGTAGCACAGTTTACTATTTTTAGCTGTTTTTTTGGGTCCTGAACTTTTGGAGCCGTTTTGAGGCCCTAAACGACATTTTTTGGGAAAATTAGAAGCAACGTGGGTCTATGGACAGATGTTGCTCATCCCAACGTTGTAGTCCTCGGATAGATCTTTCTAACAAGGTATTGTGCGTGTCAAACGGAGATTGTATTCCAAAGTTACGACCCCGGGAAGTTGATGTACCAATTTACCCAAAACGGGGCCCATAGTTTGGCGCTTCATCTCCTAGGGTTAGGTTTTTGGATGTTTAGGGTTTTCCATTGTTTCTCATCAATAAATAGGCCTTCGAGCCTCATTGTAAGATAGTTCAGAGGCATGTAGCTGCCACATCTCTCCTCAGACATAAGCTACCATTACCCTTGCTAGTTTATTCCATTTCTGTTTGTAAGCATATTTCAGTATTTTACATTAATGAAATGAAGTATTATTTCTGCTGCATCTCTGTATTTATGGTTATCTCTGTAATTTGTTGCGTTCCTGTTTAAATCTGGATCACGCCCTCTAAAGTCATTATAGTAAGGGGCTTTGTACCCTGGGCCAACAATAGAAATAACATCAATCGTGGGCTGGAAAATGGATTGTTCTTGGTAATGATAAAAGGAACATCATTCTAAAAAAGATACTTGCCCAACAACTTGTTAGCTTCTTCCTTCTCCCTTTTTTAAGAGATGACATGATAGATGGTTGTGCACCAGGTGTGGTTCTAGGAACAAAAAATGATGAGGTAGCTGTGGGGTTGACTGCATATACTGATGTTGAAGAAGAATCAGTACCACTGTCACAGTCACCTCCCAATCCCACCACTCCACCCCTTTCCATTTGACTCTTCAGCGCTGCTTTGGTCACTTTGGTTTTCTCTATTTCTTCCAATGATTTGAGGGCTCTGTGGATGATTTCTAGATTTGTATTTTTGCAAGGCCCTACTTCATGTCTAGGAATTTGTGCAAGGTGGTGTTGATTTTGAGTAGCATCGAATGTGCTCTAGCTCCAAAATTTTGTGGAGGGACTAGAACACATGAGATCTCCAAGACCCAGAAATCATTTGGAGAAATTCTACTTGGATGAGGAGTTATTAAAATAATTAATATTTTTAATGGGTTCTTAAGTCTAAACTTAGGAAAATAAAAATATTAACGAGTACTAATAAAGATATGGGTGAGAAGCTTCTAAAAGATGAGGATCAAGTCCGTTTTAATCTTACCCGTTGATTAGAGACCTAATCTCAGCCGGTGATTCATCAACAGGAAAAGTATAAGAGAAGACTTGAGAGTCATTTGGAGACTGTTAAAATTGACAACCAGGGAAAAAACTTCATGTGGGTCATCTTATTCATGGTTGATAATATTTTTGTTAGATTCCTTTTGTCAAGAGGTGTAGGATTGTTATAAAGATCATCCGATTCCGATAAGTATTCATGGAGATATGAATTTATTTTGATTATGGAATTATTATCGAGCCGATCTACAACTCATGTAGGCTCAGAAGCCCAATAGTCAAATCTATTCAAACACCAACGTTGTGTATAAATATATGAGCACTTTTCCCCATTTGGACTCAGTCATTTCATCACATCTCTCTCTCTCTACTACGCAGAAAAGAGTCTCTTCTCTACTGCGCATAAAAGGGTCTCTCTCTCACACATATGAAGCCGGAAGCTGTTGAACCTGAAGCTGCAACTACAGATCCAAAGTTTGACTAGCATTGACCATCAGATCTCCTCCTTAGAACTGCATTGTAGGTCCATTTGGATCTCCTCTGAAAGTCGCAACATTTGGTGGTGGAATCAAGTCAATCCGACAGACGGTTTGCAAGATATCGACTGCCCTAGTTTGAAGGAAGTTATTGAAACTGAAGCTGCAACCGCAGAAGTAAAGTTTGACTTGCGTGGACTAGAAGATCTCATCTGAACTGCACTGTAGGTTCATCTGAACTTCCTCTGAAAGCCACAACTTTTGGTGGTGGAATCAAGTCAATCCGACGGACGGTTTGCGAGATATTGACTGCCCTAGTTTGAAGGAAGCTGCTGAAACTGAAGCTGCAACTGCAGAAGTAAAGTTTGACCTGCGTGGACTAGAAGATCTTCTCATTTGAACTACACTGTAGGTTCATCTGAACCTCCTTTGGAAGCCACAACTTTTGGTGGTGGAATCATGCCGATCCGACGGTCAGTTTGTGAGATATCGTCTGCCCTAGTTTGATGATGAAGTCGCTCATGCTGATGCTGCTGATCTAGGGTTTGCTACTGCTGATATAAATTAGATTTATTGTACTATTTCTCTCAGCTGAATTATTGAAGATAAAAGAAGATTTGATCAAAGGGTTTCCCCACACATTGTGGGGTTTGTCTCTGGCTAGCCGCCACATCTTGTGTCTCTTATCTTGGCTTGTTTTCTGTCGATCGTTTAATGTTCTATCTACACTTTACTTTATGTACATGTGATTGCTAATCTGTGGAATATAATAAGAAAAATAAGTAAATTGTTATAAGCATAGAACATACCATATCTTAACATGGTATCAGAGCTGAGGTGAAGACAAAGCTCGAGCAAGAGCAAGAGCAATCATTGAAGAGAAGATTGTCGAGGCTATCCTAAAAGAACTATGGGGTCCTCAACACTCTGCCGAAGGCAAGCTTCGTGAGAAAGCTAACTATCACGGATGGAAGATGTCTATCGATCTAACCCTAGAAGATCAAGGAGTGCTGGACCATGTAAAAGGAAATATTGTTGAGCCTCCATCACATGCATCGGCTATTGCATGGAACAAATGGAAAACCGGAGAAGTCAAAACAGAAGATCATCCGGGACTCTATCGACAAGCACTTGGTGGTCTACATCTTTGACCTGAACACCTCCAAGGAAATCTACGATAGACTGGGAAAGGGCACTCATGACTCTTGGAGGATTACCATCCGAATGGTACGTGTTCAGGACTACTCTTCTGAACAATAATGTAATTCCTGGTTTCGAGGAATTAATGGCTAGATGCATTCAAGAAGAAACAAGGGAAGAAAAGCAAGAAATGTCCATGCCTAAAGGTCCTCCTGCTGCCTTTTCTTCTCATGCCAAGAAAAGAAATAATTCCGTGACTAAATCAAAAGGAAAGGCTGGACCTAGGGTGGAAGAAAATGACGATGTTACATCTGCGATAAAGCAGGTCACTATGCAAGGGAGTGCCCTGATAGAAAGGACTCACACTGTGACGATGATCAAAATCCCTCTGATGGCAATCAAAGGAATGACAAATTCAATAGCAAAGGTAAGAGGAGAACTGGGAATCGAGGAAGAGGACAACCATTCAAGAAGGCTAGAAATTCCAGGATGTATTAAATGCACCTGACCTCAAAAAGAACTTAGTGTCCATCTCGGCAATGGAAGACAAAGGCTGCAAGGTAACCTTCAGCAATGGCAAGGTACGTGTATCGAAAAATAATGTTAAAGATGCCTTTGTTCTTGGGTTTTGTGTTCATTCATTATATCAAGTCGATGGAAGTCTGCTAGGTATCATGTCTTATGACACATCGCTTCAGTCCGAACTTTGGCATCGGAGGTTTGCCCCCTTCATTATAAAGCTATACTCAGTGTAAGACAAATGGTGATAGGGATGCCCGAATTCCGAGTAGAGAAAGAAGGTGTATGTCCAGTATGTGCCGATGGAAAGCTCAAAAGGGGACCATTCCCCTCAAGCCAAAGCAAGACCTCCAATATATTACAGTTGGTTCACTCAAGCATATCTGAGGCTGGCATTAAGAGGGAGACTACTACACCACATACTCCTGAGCAGAATGGTGTGGCGGGAAGGAAGAACCGTACGATTGTGGAAGCTGTCTGGGCCATGCTACATGATCAAAGACTTTCGAAGTTTCTATGGGTTGAAACTACAAACACTGCCATATATGTACAAAATCGATGCCCTCATCAAGCATTGGGTTCCAACTTCCAAGACTTTTGAAGAAATGTTCACTGCCGGTCAAAGGGAAGTTGTGATTAGTCATGATGTCACCTTTGACGAAGATATGGCTCTTAGCAAGGTGGACAATCTTCCGACTTTGAGGAGCTCTCAAGAAGTCGACACCAGGGAACCGAAAGAAAAGGATGATGAATCAATCCCTGTTGTAGAAGAACCCATGGATCCGATTGATCCTCATCCACATGAGCCTTCCTCTTCTAGGAAGAGGTCTTCATGGCTTAGGGGGATAATTGATGATGCTGAAGGACATGCTGAACCCCAAGGAACCTTTTGTGAAAGTAAGAAACCTAACCAGTATCAGGGATACCTGACCATCATGAGCATGATCATACAAAATGAGCCTTCATCATTCTCAGATGCTATCAAGCATCAAGTATGGAAGGATGATATGACTGAAGAATATGAGTCTATTATGAAGACTCATAAAGCATGCAACAGATGGAAGTACGGAAAAGTATAAGGCTTGTTTTGTTGCTCGTGGTTTCTCCCTGAAGGAAGGTATAAACTATGATATTTGCACCTGTTGCCAGATATATGACCATCCGCTTGATCATAGCCCTTGTGGCTTCACAAGGATGGAACCTACATCAGATGGATAGACTGCGTTTTTGCATGGTTCGTTCAAAGAAGAGGTCTATGTGGAGCAACCTAAAGGGTTTGAGATTTATGATTGAAAATCTCATGTATGCAGGTTGAAGAAGGCTCTCTATGGGCTGAAGCAAGCACCTCGAGCATGGTATGAGAGGATCGATAGCTACTTGATGAAGCTGGGATTCACTAGGAGTGAAGCCGATCCTAACCTTTACTTTAAGGTTCAAGATGACAAACCTCTCAGATTGGTGTTGTACGTGGATGACCTCTTTCTAACAGGTGCATACCCTCTCATTCACAAATGTAAGAGGGAGTTGGCTTCTGAATTTGAAATGAAGAACCAAGGACTTGAGGTGTGGTAGAAGCCAAGGGAGATTTTCCTATCTCAAGTAAAATATGTGGTGAAGATTTTGAAAATATTTGGTATGATGGAGTGCAATCTTGTGACTACCTCGAGGATCTTAACTTTTAGAAGTTATATGGTAGTGATGTTGGACCAAATTTGGGAAATGACTCCGAGTTTCAAAAAAGAAACTCATTCCCATTGATGTTCTTGGTGAACCTCCATCCGAACATATGTTTTGCAGTTAGCATTATGAGCTCATATTTAGTTGAGCTTCACTAGATTGGTGCCAAGAATCTTCTGAGATGTCTTTAGGACACAATCTCTCATGGATTGAGATACACTGCTGGAACTATGAAACTGCATGATTATTCGAATGCTGATTAGGCAAGTAGTGTGGAGGATCACTGGAGCACTTTTAGTGTTGTTTCTCTTTGGATTTTGCTTCAATATAATGGATGAGCAGGAAGCAGAAGTCGGTTGCCATAAGCATCGCTGAGACCAGATACATATCTACGAGTATGATCTCATTTGAAGCTGCTTGGTTGGGAAAGCTCTTCAATGAGCTGTTTGAACACATACCACTGTGATTCACTGTAACAACCAGAGGTGGGATTCGATTACTGAGGAATCCAGTATTTGTCGATTGCTCCAGCAGATAAACATCATTTGGGATATGGTAAGTCGATTAGCAAGGAGGCTCTATCGCATTAAGATGATGTACAGGTCGATACACCTTGTCAAAGCCCCGAGGAAAGATCTAATCTGTGATTTTCCCAAACGACTTAGAGTCGTCAAGAAACGCTTGTACAAGGGTCCTGCATGTTGCATACATTGAGCTCTGGGAGCTCTGAGGACTTGTGGTTCTTACTGGAGTAACATACGACCACAGGGTGACTCACCCTCCCCTGGTGGTGTGCACTGGAACAAGATGATTCGCTCTCTTGTGGGACAAGATGATTCGCTCTCTTGTGGAATAGGATGATTTGCTCTCCTGTGTAGTAGGATGATGTGTTCTCCCGTGAGGCCTAGATTGATGTGTTCTCCATGGTGACTGTAGCAAGATTGATGTGTTCTCCTGTGAGGCCTGGATTGATGTGTTCTCCATGGCGACTGTAGCAGGATTGATGTGTTCTCCTGTGAGGCCTGGATTGAATGTGTTCTCCATGGCAATTGTAGTAGGATTGATGTGTTTCTCCCTGTGAGGACAGGATTGATTAGTGCTCCTATCGAGGCATCCTACCCATTGCAATTCTGGGACTCATGGGAAGTAACCTCTTATCTGATCAATGAAGCAGGGAAATGAAGTTAGGGGACCATAGTAGACCGATGGACGCATCGTTGTATCTACCGTACTCCCTATGCTAGGATGACCTCCATTGGATCTGGGATCAATGATACTGGTCTGGGACCAGTGGTAGGAGTTGTACCATACTATGACACTGACTTCGGGTCGGTTGAGACTGGTCTGGGACCAGTGGTACATACTCTGAGATTGACATTGTGTCAGTGTAGTACTGGTTTGGGACCAATGAGAGTGGTACATACTATGACGCTGACTTCGGGTCAGTTGAGATTGGTCTGGGACCAGTGGTACACTCTCTGAGACTGCGATACTGGTCTGGGACTAGTGGTAGGAGTGGTACTTACTATGAAGCTGACTTCGGGTCAGTTGAGACTGGTCTGGGACCAGTGGTATGCACTCTGAGACTGACTTTGAGTCATTGGAAGACGATACTGGTTTGGGACCAATGGAGTTGTACTCACTATGACGCTGACTTCGGGTTGGTTGAGACTGGTCTGCGACCAATGGTACATACTCTGAGACTAACTTTGAGTCAGTATGATACATCCTCGATCATTTCTTCTTTTTCATAATTTGGACAAATGCAGAGCAGAACAGAACATTGCAAGAGTAGAGCAGAACATAGTAGAATAGTACAGATCAGTATAGGGCAGAACAAGACAAAGCAGAACAGGCAGAATATAGCAGAGCAGGGCAAGGGTCAGGCTGTACAGGGCAGTGCATTTGATGGATGAATAATAACGATCGATAGATAGATTGCAGATGAAGTTCTCCTTGGCTGAGAGGGAGTGTTAAAATTGGCAACCTGGGAAAAAACTTCATGTGGGTCATCTTATTCATGGTTGATAATATTTATTAGATTCCTCTTGTCGAGAGGTGTAGGATTGATATAAAGAGCATCCGATTCCGATAAGTATTCATGGAGATATGAATTTATTTTGATTATGGAATTATTATCAAGTCGACCTACAACTCATGTAGGCTCAGAAGCCCAACAGTCGCATCTATAAAAACACCAACGTTGTGTATAAATATTGGAGGACTTTTCCTCATTTGTACTCACTCATCTCATCACATCTCTCTCTCTCTACTGCGCAAAAAAGAGTCTCTTCTCTACTGCGCATAAAAGGGTCTCTCTCTCACACATGTGAAGCCGGACGCTGTTGACCCTGAAGCTGCAACTGCAGATCCAAAGTTTGACTAGCGTTGACCATCAGATCTCCTCCTTAGAACTGCGTTGTAGGTCCATCTGGATCTCCTCTGAAAGCCGCAACTTTTGGTGGTGGAATCAAGTCAATCCGACAGACGGTTTGCAAGATATCGACTACCCTAGTTTGAAGGAAGCTGTTGAAACTGAAGCTGCAACTACAGAAGTAAAGTTTGACCTGCGTGGACTAGAAGATCTCCTCATCTGAACTGCGTTGTAGGTTCATCTGAACCTCTTCTGAAAGCCACAACTTTTGGTGGTGGAATCAAGTCAATCCGACAGACGGTTTGTGAGATATTGACTGCCCTAGTTTGAAGGAAGCTGCTGAAACTGAAGCTGCAACTGCAGAAGTAAAGTTTGACCTGCGTGGACTAGAAGATCTTCTCATCTGAATTGTGCTGTAGGTTCATCTGAACCTCCTTTGGAAGCCGCAACTTCTGGTGGTGGACTCATGCCAATTGGACGGTCGGTTTGTGAGATATCGTTTGCCCTAGTTTGATGATGAAGCTGCTCATGCTGATGCTGCTGATCTAGGGTTTTCCACTGCTCATATAAATCAGATTTATTGTACTATTTCTCTTTGCTGAATTATTGAATATAAAATAAGATTTGATCAAAGGGTTTCCCCACACATTGTGGGGTTTGTCCCTGGCTAGCCGCCACATCTTGTGTCTCTTATCTTGGTTTATTTTCTGTCAATCGTTTAATGTTCTATCTGCACTTTACTTTATGTACATGTGATTGCTAATCTGTGGAATATAATAAGAAAAAGAAGTAAATTGTTATAAGCATAGAACATACCATATCTTAACAGACACACCGAGCAAATACTCAGTACCTCGAGGGAAATCGATTCTCAAGGAGGAGTTCGATTTCAGAGGGAGAGTTGCAGGGTGGAGGAAGAGGAGGGCATTAGCAGCAGTCAATGACTGAGTAGGTGACGTAGGGCATTCTAGAGACAAGGTAGAGGGAAGAGCAGGCAGACAACACCATTGGAGACGTAATCCTCACGCAACTTGACTCAGAGTGACATAGAGGGATGTCAAAGTGACGCAGAGTTGGGTGAAGGGTCTTCAGGGCGTTAGAACTTCTCCAGGAAGAGGAGAAATTGGTCCCAGGTGTTTTCTCTCGGTAGTGTCTCAGTTTCTCTGTAAAATCATTCCTTGTAAAATGATTGTTGCTGAAGATTAATAAAACCCTCATTTGCTGCACCGGTTTTCCCACATTGGGTATTTTTGGGGATAATTGTCCAAAAACAACTGTGTTGATGTGATTGATTCTTGTGCTTCTATATCATTGTTATTTTCTCTATGTAATTATGTGATAACTGTAGTATAATTTATTTTAATATTTACAGAAGGGTTTTATGTAAGTAACTTATTTTGAGAAATAAGTAGGTGAAATAAATCAGTTGTTGCAGTAGAATTTCATATTTAAAATTTTCACATGGTATCAGAGCCAAGATCGGGCAACAGGATAGAAGAATCTGCTATGAGTCAGGAGTATGATGCCGAGACATCAACTTAGAGGGACTCATGCAGATCTCTAGAGAAAGAAGAGAGCATGAAGAACATGGATCACAATTAGTCTATGTTAGCTTCCAGACTGGAAGAAGTCATTTGCCTAGCAAAGTTCTGCCTCCTCTGAGGTTTGGTATATAAATAGTGGAGCTTCTTGGCATATGACAAGAATATGGGAATGTTTTTCGACTTATCAGGAAGAAAGGATGAATTTTCAGATCACCATGGGAAATAAGGCAAAGTGTACCCCTGTAGGAAGAGGTACTGTAGTCTTTCAAACAGAAGCAGGGGATCGACTTCGAGCAACCAATGTCCTGAATGCAGTGTTTCTAAAATTGGAATCAGTGACCGGACCGGTCCACCTAATGAACTGGTTTACTGACCGGAACTGGTCTAATCGAGACTGGTTTGGTCTAAACGAATCGGTTTTAGAAAAATACATTAAATAATTAATTTCTAATGAAACCTAACTATTTTTAAGATTTAAAACCATGATTCCAAGCCAATAGAGACAAAATATGCAAAGTTTGCTCATTTATATACCATGTAAAGGTGAATATATCGAAATGGCACCGAGTGCAATACATATCATCGACAAAATAACAAAATACATAAGAAATGAGGCTCTAAATGGCCTATAAAGTCCAAAAACAATGCTGCAAGCTATGAGGCCATTGGCCTACTACAAGTCTACAGTGTATACATGATCAATCATCAAGTTCATCACCACTACTAGCCACTGAATCATCATCAGGAGCTACATAGACATCATCTGGTTCAGAGTCTGAGGATGCCTCAGCCTGATCTGCAACCTCAGTAACAATGCCACTAATAACAATAGAAGTGGACCTAATGGAAGCATAAGTTTGTCGGCCTGCACGACTAGTGCCTTCCATTGGTTCTTTGCCTTTCCTTGATGCCACTACTGATCCTGGTTCTGATGCCCCCACAAAATTTGCTTCATCCCCCACTAAAGCCATGTCGATATCAAAATCAGCGTCAAACACAGGATCTTTAGTCTCCACCCATTCTGATGTTGGATCAATATCATCCAACACAATGGGATCTAGATCAGGTGATTTGTTCATCATTTGATTCCTCCTCAGTCGAAGGTTGTATTGCACAAAAACAAGATCATTTAACCGTTTTTGTTCCTTAAAGGCTTGGAGAGGGTGTTTTTGGAGGGAAAGCACCCTTAATTTCCCCTTAAAACCCCTAAATTACCTTGGAAAAGCCGCACTGTGGGTCCTCGGTGGGCATGGCAGGTAACCGGCTGGTAAGGATTAGTTAGGACTGGTTAGGTCAAATTTCTTGCCACACAGCCTATTAAACCCGGTTTTTTCACTGGTTTCAACCGGTGGGCCTGCTAACTGGCCGGTTAGACCAGTAATCGGTTAGCTCGGCCGGTTTTTAAAACTATGGCTACATGTGCCAGGATTGGGGATGAACTTACTCTCTCTATATCAGCTTCAAAACTAGGGCAATGCCGTTTTCTTCATTAAGGAGAAAGTATATGTCAAAAACCCGAGTTGGAAAAAGAAGGCCCAGATTGGAATCAAAAGTAACAGGTTGTATAGTTTACAGCTAGAATCTCCAATGGCACTGATAGGCAGAGTGGGGATAAAGATTTGAATGAAATATGACATAGGAGAATGGGCCTCTTACACCATGGGGCTCTAAGAATTCTCGGGAAAACAATATCGGGAGTTCCTGAATTAAGTACCAAATGAGATGATGTATGCAAAGGATGCGCACTAGGCAAGTACGCTAAGGCAACATTTTCCAGAAGCAACAATAGGGCTAAGAGTGTTCTGGGATTGATAAATTGAGATATCTACGGACCCATGTCCACAAAAGCTCTTAGTGATGCCGAATGTTTCGTCACTTTCATTGATGACCATTCCAGAAAGACTTGGATCTACTTTCTGAAAACCAAGGATGAGGTTTTTGGTCGATTCAAAGATTTCAAGGCTCTAGTTGAGAATATGATAGGAAAGAAGATAAAGATATTGCGCTTAGACAATGGTGGAGAATACATCGACAAGGACTTCACTGATTTTTGCGCAAGGGAAGGCATCAAAAGAGAGTGGACAACCCCCTATAATCAGGAGCATAATGGAGTAGTAGAAAGGAAGAACCAGACTATTGTTGAAGCAACCAGGGCAATGTTGTATGATCACAATATGCCCAAGTTTCTGTGGGCAGAAGCATGCAACACGACAGTATATATCCAGAATAGGACTCCTCACAGGGCATTAGGTAAGATTACTCCGGAGAGTGTCTTCACCAGTAAGAAGCCTAAAGTGAGTGATTTCAGGATATTTGGGAGTTTGGCATATTGCCATGGACCCGAAGAAAAGAGGAAGAAATTAGATTAGACTGCAAAGAAAGGATATCTTGTAGGATATAGCGAGAATGCTAAGGCATATAGAATCTATCTTTTGGGGAATATGAAGATTGTAATCCGATGGGATGTGAAGTTCATGGAGGATAGAGCCTTCAGAAAATCCCGAGAAATGCCTTCCTAAGAGCAGTCAAAGGATGATCCGTTGGTACAACCACTTTGACCAGCTAAGACAAAACTTCAGAGGTGGAGCCTCAAGAAGAGGAGCAGCAGATAGATATACCAACTACCAGTGGTAGAGCGAGCCGGGAACTTCGCTAGATACTACGAGATGCAAAGGATTTTGTTAGGGCGCCCAAGAACGAGAAAAGGGAGCATAGACAGCCAGACAAATACCAAGCCTTGGTGGCTCAGGTTGGAGAACCCTCCAGTTTTCAAGAGGCCGTTCAACATCAAGTATGGGTAGATGCTATGGTGGAGGAATACAGTTCCATAATGGTCAATGATGTCTGGGAAGTGGTACTTAGGCCTCAAGACAGGTCAGTTGTAGGGTCGAGATGGCTCTACAAAGTCAAATACGCTGCAGATGGCAGTGTAGAAAAATACAAAGCTAGGTTTGTGGCTAAGGTGTTTGCTCAGAAGGCAGGGATAGACTATGGAGAAACCTTCGCCCTAGTAGCCAAGTATACTTCTATTAGATCCGTGATATCCCTTGCAGCTTAGATGGGGTGGGATATTCACCAGATGGATGTCAAGACGACGTTCTTGAACGGGGTGATAGAAGAAGAAGTATACATTGAACAACCAAAAGGTTTTGAGACTCATGAGAAGGAATCTCATGTATGCAGATTGAAGAAAGCTCTGTATGGGCTTAAACATGCACCTAGAGCATGGTACGGTCGAATTGATGGCTACCTGCAGAAGATGGGATTCATCAAGAGTGACGCAGATCCTAACCTCTACTATCTGGTTGTAGAGAATGAGCTTCTAATCCTGGTTTTATATGTGGATGATCTCTTTCTTACAGGATCATCCAGGCTCATCAAAGATTGCAAGGCGAGCCTAGCCACAAAATTTGACATGAAGGATATGAGACTGATGCATTATTTCTTGGGGTTGGAAGGTTGGCAGCAGAAAGGTGAAATTTTCCTTGGGCAAGGGAGATACGCTACAAAGATCTTGAAAAGGTGTATAATGCAGTACTATAGACCTATGGATACTCCAATGATCACCAACTAGAAGAAGATTGATGCATTCGAAGATAAAGAAGTCGATCCCACCTTTTACAGGCAACTCATAGGGTCCATGATCTATCTGGTCAATACAAGGCTAGAGATTTGCTACGTTGTCAACACCTTCAGTGAGTTCATGGTAGAACCAAAGAGGGCGCACTAGGCAACAACCAAACATGTTCTTAGATATATGCAAGGAACAATTGAGCATGCACTGATGTACACCCAGGGCAATGACATCAGGTTGAGTGGGTTCACTGACGCAGATTGGGTTGGAAGTTTAGTAGATCGGAAAAGTACCACTGGATACTATTTCAGCGTTGGATCAGGGATGACCTCCTGGGGTAGTAAGAAATAGAAATCCGTGGCTTTGAGCTTCGCTGAAGCTGAATATATGGCAGCTAGCACAACTTCGTGCAAAGCCATATGGCTTAGGAAATTGCTTGTGTATCTATTCAGGAGAAAGATGGAAGCGACCAATATTTTGTGTGATAATCAGAGTTGCATCAATCCCTCTGAGAATCCAGTCTTTCATGATCGATCGAAGCACATTGGTATCAAGTGTCACTTTATCAGAGACTGCGTCCAACGAGGGGTAGTACAGTTGAGGTACACCCCAACAGGAGAACAGGTGGCAAACATTCTCACCAAGGCCCTAGGAAGAACAAAGTTTGTTTACTTTAGGGAGAAGGTGGGGATGGTGAAGAATCCGTTTCAATAGTAGAAGTGGATAGTATAAGGAATTGCAGTGCAACAGTTAGCAACGACAGTGCTATTGGCAGCATGATGTGTTGGAAATACTGGGAGGGTGAATCAATACTCCTTAGCAATTAGCACTTTTAAATCTTTTAAGAGCATTAGTTAATCTTCAATTATTATTAATGTTTATGTAGTAATAACAGTAAATAAAAGAACACAGTAGGCGTAAGAATTTTAAGTGGAAAACCCCCTCTGGGTCAAAAACCACCGAACGCTTTTCTATTAAATTCTTTAATCTTTTGCCCCAACCGAAATGAAAACAACTACTTCTGAGAATTCTATAAAAGCATTCTTCTCCAGATCCCACTGGAAGGACGCCCGAATGCCCTGGTTTCTTCAGTAATCAACTAAATGAAGCCTCAACACCCTAGCGAGCCACAACTCGCCTTAGCACCACCCTACCACCCTGAAGTGTTCACAGGCTCCAACCTGTAGGCGACTTCATACACTTGCCTAACACCTCCCTGCCACCCTATAATGATTGAAATAAGACAAGAATGTGGATTCCTAAACCAGGGACAACAATCCACGATACTTTAAGATGTACAATAATTTTCGTGTACTTGACCAAATACCCAATCACTCTATGACCAGCAACTCAACCATGACATCATCCCAACAGAGACTCCTAGACCTCCCAATAATGCCTTTTGAATCTAGGCAGATTGACTCTTTTACAATAACAACTTGCAATGATGACAATTTTACAAATGACTCTTTTACAACTTTACAATGATGACTCTTGGCCTTGACACTTCTTCACAATATATGGATGGTTGTCATGTCTTCAATGATGTCCCGCTACAATGCTTCCTTTGATTTGATACTTTTTCTCTTGAATTCTTGCTTGAAGTTGTACTTGAATCTTCTTCTACTTGCACGCAAAATTTGCCCGGCGAAACCAATCCCAAAACAAAACGAAATACCCTTCAACTTACCTTTGCCTGCAAAACACATGTAAGTGCATAATAATGAATAAATACAGATTAAAATTACAATGCATACCTGAAGTGTGCTTGTCACTTTTGTTGTTGACTTGTTGCAGCAGTAGACAAAGACTCCCACTCTTGATATAGGCCTAGAATCTATGCAAGACTATATCCAAAACTGACCTAAGGATATATACAATAAAAACTGATGACAGACCCTAGACTTGTGATGGACTGAGTTCTAAGTACAAGAACAGAGACCATTCTATCAACTATGAAGAGACAAGTAACATGAACTTACAACATCATATAGATTTAGCAGACTTGGTGTAGCATCAAGAATATGTAGCATCAAATTTGTAGTATCAAGAATAGGACATCCAAAATGTGGTATCAAAACTAACTGTGACATATAGAGACATAGAGATATAACCGAGACCCTGTATATACTTATGTTGTCCTGCAAAAAAAATGTCAGAGATGATACTCATATTTCAAATGTAAACACTAATCGTACATATCTTGTTGTAGGAGAGTTACCCTTGACTATTGATTGTGGTCCTTACTGCAGTGATCCTTGAATGCATGATCTTTCTTGCCTTCTAGGAGCTCGATATTGAATCTGTTGTATCTATGTAATTTTGGATCTCTAGGGTCTGAAATTTCGTCTTGTGGTAGCCCTCTGAGTCTTCTTTCCAACCTCACAGGTCTGATCAAGATTGGATTCTTCAAGAAAGAGTTATGCCCAATCTCCCACGATGACCTGATTATAGACTAGTTCAGTAGAGCGAACTTGTACGAAGTGCCACGTGTCACTGTTGCGACCTTCGTCCCTGAAAACACTACTCAACAAACTACAGTCCATCCTCTTTCTGCGACTATTTACGAAATTTGAATCCAATGCTCAGAGAGAAAGTTATGACAATTTTCCCAACGTCACCTCTTTGACATGGAACTCGAGAGCTTGCAAAAACCCCGACTTTCTCAAATCATATCTCCGAAAATATAGCGAACCAAGATCTGAAATTCAGTCACGAGGTTCATCAAGATTTCGGCTCAAATGGGTTTTAATTTCAGCTTTTGAAGCTTCACAGAAAAAAAGTTATAGCAAAAATGCTACGATGACCTGTTTGAAGCAACAAAATCCCTATTAGAGGAGGATATGAGGGTCATTATTGATATGAACGTTTTGAGTTGAGAGGGTCCTCAACAAGTGAACATTGGAGGGATTTTAAGAGCAAAAAAAATCACATTACTAATTATTGACTATTCAATGACCACAACCAATTATGAGTGCCATGCCACAATCCCATAGGGTTTTAGCCCACTAACTAGGGTTACTAACTTTGAATGCAAATAGCTCTCAAACTGTGAAGAACTGGGAGGCGTACCATATATTAACGGAAACATCTCGACGAGTAGAATCCATAGAGAAGATCGTTGACACAAAATAATATGAGTTGTCAAGTCAAAATGCCCTTGCAAGATCGGAGTATCCCCTGGTGCTACTTGGGTTGACATAAATGACAACCACTGATCAACATGATGCAACATATTCAAAGGGAGTTGTGGTAAAGATGTAGCTATGACAGTTATAGTGTCATGGGCAGCAGTACAGGTTGTAGTAGCGCAGCAGATGAGGGGCAGTTGGCCAAGCATCAACAATGCAAAGGACCGATGTCATGGATCAGTGTGATGCTTCTATTGGGAAGTATTGCTAGGGCACATTCCTCACTAAGAGGGAGTGTTGATTTTGGGTAGCATCGGATGTGCTCTAGCTTCGAAATTTTGTGGAGGGATTAGAACACATGAGATCTCCAATACCTAGAAATCGTTTGGAGAAATTCCACCCGGATGAGGAGTTATTTAAAGAATTAATATTTTTAATGTGTTCCTAAGTTTAAACTTAGGAAAATAAAAATATTAATGAGTATTAATAAAGATATGGGTGAGAAGCTTCTAAGAGACGCGGATCAAGTCCGTTTTAATCTTAGCCGTTGATTAGAGACTTAATCTCGACCGTTGATTCATCAACAAGAAAAATATAAGAGAAGACTTGAGAGTCATTTGGAGACACACCGGGCAAATACTCAGTACCCCGAGGGAAATCGATGCTCAAGGAGGAGGAGTTCGATTTCAGAGGGAGAGTTGCAGGGTGGAGGAAGAGGAGGGCATTAGCAGCAGTCAGTGACAGAGGAGGTGATGCAGGGCATTCGAGAGACAACGTAGAGGGAAGAGCAGGCAAACAACACCATTGGAGATGTAGTCCTCATGTAGGATGACGCAGATTGACATAGAGTAACACAGAGGGACGCATAAGTGACGCAGAGGTGGGTGAAAGGTCTCCAGGGTGTTAGAACTTCAACAGGAAGAGGAGAAACTGTCTCGGGAGTTTTCTCTCAGTAGTGTCTCAGTTTCTCTGTAAAATCATTCCTTGTAAAGCGATTGCTGCTGAAGATTAATAAAACCCTCATCTGTTGCACCTATTTTCCCACATTGGGTTTTTTCGGGGACAATTGTCCAAAAACAATTGTGTTGATGTGAATGATTCTTGTGCTTGTATATCACTGTTATTTTCTCTATGTAATTATGTGATAACTGTAGTAGAATTTATTTTAATATTTACTAAAAGGTTTTCGTAAATAACTTATTGTGAGAAATAAGTAGGTGAAATAAATCAGTTGCTGCAGTAGAATTTCGTATTAGAAATTTTCACATGTGGAACTTCAATTTGTATACCCCCTGTGATATGATGCCCACATAACTTGCAAGTCAAATTTGATCTATCAAACTCTCCATCAGGTTCACCAAATTCCCACAGAGGGTCCTAATTCTTTGGCATGTTTGTAACTTTGTTGAACTCTTGAGTTTTATTGCAAGATTGAGGTTTGAACCTAGGGCATAAGAAGAATTGCAAGTTAAACCAATGAAATTAAAATTTACATACAACATTTTGAATTTTTGAATGTCAGCCCTCATAATTAAAATTTTGGCCCTTAAATCATGTAAGACATGTTCTTCATGTCATTTTAATTTAGCCCTTGAAATGTATATGATGATATATGTAAGACATTTTCTTCATGTCGGCATCAAAGAGAGGGAAAATTATTTTTCAAATTTAAATTATTTTTGGCCCCAAAAAGGGAGGTCAACTCTTCATAAGATCAAGTCGGCTCCATCAAGGGTCAAAACCATTTGGCCTCATGAACACTATAAATATGGCACTAATCCTCCTCCTCAACATACAATTTGTGGATTACTCTTCTGTTTATGCGATCTCTGAGGCAGACCGAATTAAAGCACACGGAGTCGCATTCTCTGAGGAAGATCGA
This sequence comes from Pinus taeda, assembly GCA_000404065.3. Lineage (NCBI taxonomy): Eukaryota > Viridiplantae > Streptophyta > Pinopsida > Pinales > Pinaceae > Pinus > Pinus taeda. Next base: position 291,470 of record APFE030886643.1, read on the forward strand.
GCTCTGAGGTGGACCTATTGTTGGAATTTCTAAGTCTATCTATTAGAAATCCTTCATGTACTTTCTGATTTATTTCTTCCTACTTGTTCTGTTAATTAACAAGTTATTTACCATGTAAATACTGAAAATAAATACAAGTACATGCTCAACACATACAGATCATCAACTGAAGGAAAAACAAGCACACAAGTGACACCTTTATTTTTGGATTGATGTCCCTGGAAAAATCCAATGCGGGAAAACTGGTGCGACTATCTGAGGGTTTTATTATTAAGCAGTTTCAAAATACAATCTGGGTGCCAGAAATGGATCACCCAACAGAGAATGCTCTCGACAATAGTACCTCTCAGTCAGAGACAAATATTCTCCTCTCAGCCTCTAAGGTCTACGTCAGCGTTTCTGGCCCAACGTCAGCCCAACATCAGCCCAACTAGCCTTGCATCAGCCTCTGGAGCCTCTACATCACCAGCGCTGGCTCTTTTTTGCACTACATAGCTCCTGGCTGCCTTTGTGTGGCCTCTGGCTGCTTTTGCGTGGCCTCTAGCTGGCTCTGCGTCAACCCTCTCTCGGCTTCTGTGCAGATGCTTCCTGTACCCTCTCTGCCTCTCTGCTTCTGTATTCATTGCCCCTTAGCTGCAACTCTGATCACTCCTTCGATTTTCTCAGCGAGCCCTGCCCTAGAAAATCGAATTCTTGATCAACTCGATGTATTCTCCAAGTGATCCTCAAGCCTCCTTTTATACTTTTCTCATTGACAATTCAACGGCCGACATTAAGTCCCTAATCAACGGCTAAGATTAGATTTGGCTTGATCCATGACTTTTGGACCATTCTAACTCAGTTTTATATTAATTCACATTAATATTTCATTTTCCCTAAGTTTAGACTTAGGGACTCCATTAAAAATATTATTTATTTTAATATCTCCCAAACTAGTTAGATTCTGCCCAAACCATTTCTGGGTATTGGAGATCTCATGTGCTTTAGCCTCTCCATCGATTTTCGCGGCTAGAGCACATCCGATGCTACCCCAAATCAACACTCTCTCTTAGCGAGCATTGTGCTCTAGTAATACTCCTCACTGAGCATCACCCTGATCATTCGGCATCGGTCCTTGTCTTGATGTTAGGCCTGCTGCCCAACATCCTCTGCACTGCTGCATCATGTACTACTACCCATGACCCTGCCATTGCCATTGCTGCATCTGTCTAACAACTCCCTCTGCGTCCGTGCTGCTGCCCATGGCCCTGACACTACCACTGCTGCGTCTGCACTGTAATCCCTCTCATCATGTTGCATCGTGATGCCCATAGCACAACCACTGCTAACTGTGCACTGCAACTCAATTAATGAGAAGTAAGTAACTGATCTCCCAACTCTGACATCTCCGTCAATTCTGCTACTCCTCTTCGGGGCTCCCGTAGCAAGGTATAATCCAAGAGGTTGGGTACCTCGAGGATTCTACCCCTCATCGCCTGTAGTCTGTTTGACTACAGCTCGATGTCTCCCCACTTCCTCTCATGAGGTGCATGAGTACTCATGGCACAATCATCATCTGTCTCCACTTCTTTCTCCGCCCTTATTGGTGCAACCTTGGTCTCAGAAGCCTCTCCCTTGCTCTTCTTCCTTGGACACTGGCTCGCATAATGACCCAGTTCCCCACAGTGGAAGCATTTGACCTTGGATAGGTCCTTCTTCTTTCGTTTCTCTTGATTTTGCTCAGATGATAGGGCAGCTTCCTCCTCTATCTCCTTCTTGATTCTGACCCCCTTTCCGCTGCTTCCTGCCTTGGTTAGCCTTTTGATCTCTTCCTGACGAAGAGCCGCCCACAATTCATCCCAATTTGGAAGGGTTGACCTACCCAGTATGCCCTGGACAAATACCTCCCAGTCCTCTGAGATTACGTTCAATGCAGTCCTCACCATTAATGCTTGATCCAACGTGGCCTCTATGGAAGTCAGCTGATCCCGGATCTCCTTCAATCGATTGAGGAAGATGTCGATCTGTTCTCCTTTCTGCATCTGATATGACCACAGTTGATTTTCTAGTAGCATCTTCCTCTACACAGAAGTATGCTGATACAATTTCGTCAAGGCCTCCCACATCGCATTTGCCGTGTCCTTTTTGGCAATATGTGGTACTACGTGGTCCTTGATCCCATCAAAGATGATGCTCTTGACCCTCGCCATTGCCTCCTCGTAGTTATTGTTCTCAGCCGGGTTAATTGGGATCGCTATCGTTTTCAAGGCAAAGTCCTTGAGACGATTTCTGTCTAGAACGGACAAGATCCTAGCCTTCCAGAATACGAAGTTTGAGGATCCATCCAAGCTGTCCTGATCTCTTACGCCGTTCAATGCCATCTCGCTGCTCCTCTTTCGACTCTTTCTAGTTCCCTCCTGGAATTTCTTGGTGTGACTTCCTCTGAGCCTCGATTTCCCTCTTGGAAACCCCTCTGCCAATGTTGAGATGCCATTCTCTGAGGAAGATCGAGCTCTGAGGTGGACCTATTGTTGGAATTTCTAAGTATATCTATTAGAAATTCTTCAAGTACTTTCTGATTTATTTCTTCCTACTTGTTCTGTTAATTAACAAGTTATTTACCATGTAAATACTGAAAATAAATACAAGTACATGCTCAACACATACATATCATCAACTGAAGGGAAAACAAGCACAAAAGTGACACCGTTATTTTTGGACTAATGTCCCCAGAAAAACCCAATGCGGGAAAATCTGTGCAACTATCTGAGGGTTTTATTATTAAGCAGTTTCAGAATACAATCTAGGTGCCGGAAATGGCTCACCCAACAGAGGATGCTCTCGGTAGTAGTACCTCTCAGTCGGAGACAGATATTCTCCTCTCACAGCCTCTAGGGTTTGCGTCAGCCTCTCTGGCCCAGTGTTAGCCCAGTGTCACCCCAACTAGCCCTGCGTCAACCTTTGGAGCCTCTGCGTCACCCACACTGGCTCTCTCTGGCACTGCACAGCTCCTGGCTACCTCTGTTTGGCCTCTGGCTGCTTCTACGTGGCCTCTAGATGGCTCTGCGTCAACCCTCTCCCGACTTCTGCGCTGATGCTCCCGATACCCTCTCTGCTTCTCTGCTTCTGTATTCACTACCCCTCATCTGCAACTCTGATCACTCCTTCGATTTCCTCAGCAAAGCCTACCCGAGAAAATCAAATTCTTGATCAACTTGGTGTGTTCTCCAAGTGACCCCCAAGCCTCCTCTTATACTTTTCTCGTTGACAATTCAACGATTGAGATTAAGTCCCTAATCAACGACTAAGATTAGATCTGGCTTGATCCATGACTTTTGGACCATTCTAACTCAGTTTTATATTAATTCACATTAATATTTTATTTTCCCTAAGTTTAGACTTTAGGGACTCCATTAAAAATATTAATTATTTTAATATCTCCCAAGCTGGTTAGATTCTGCCCGAACCATTTCTGGGTATTGGAGATATCATGTGCTTTAGCCTCTCCACCAATTTTCGTGGCTAGACCACATTCGATGCTACTCCAAATTAACACTTATTTTTGGGTAGAAGGTTGAAAGTCTGAGCAGACCAAATCTCTGAGAAAGAGGACAAAATTTTGGGCAAATAGACCTCAGTTGTCTAAAGGCTAGCTGTAAACAGTTTGATCAGGTGCGACTGTTGATTTGGGGTAGAATCAGATGTGCTCTAGCCACGAAAATTGGTGGAGAGGCTAAGGCACATGAGATCTCCAATATTTAGAAAGGGTTTGGGCAAATTCTAAACAGTTTGGGAGATATTAAAATAATTAATATTTTTAATAGGGAAAATAAAATATTAATGTGTATTAATATAAAACTGTGTTAGAATGGTCCAAAAGTCATGGATCAAGCCAGATCTAATCGTTTATTAGGGACTTAATCTCGACCGTTGATTTGTCAATGAGAAAAGTATAAGAGGAGGTTTGAGGGTCCCTTGGAGAATACACTGAGGGAGACCAGTCAGTTCAATTTCTGGATTGGGGTTAGTTGAGAAATTGAACCAATGGTCTAGAGAGTAGTCAAGAGGCAGCAAGTACGGAACAAAGAGACAGGATATCAACACAGAGGTAGAAAAAGTAGATGCAGGGCCAAAGGAAGCCATGCAGAGACAGCAGAGACTGCGCAGAGCTAGCAAGGCATGCGTTATCCACGCAGAGGCTGCAGGGGTGACACAAAAGGCTAGAGAGGCTGCACAGAGTCTCAACAAGCTGACACAAAGGGTTTCAGGTCACACAGAGGTCAATAGGGTTGACGCTGGTTTCAGAAGAAGTGCTGAAAATTTGTCTATTTGTGGGTAAGCTAATTTGGCACCCTGTTGTACTGGAAAATCGCTGAATAATAAAATCCTCCCTTGCTGCACCAGTTTTCCCACATTGGGTTTTTCCGGGGACATTAGTTCAAAATAACTGTGTCAATGTGTTGATTCTTGTGCATATGTTTGTTTCTGTATTATGGTGTGATATCTGCAGCAGTATTTATCTTAATGTTTATTGAAGTAATTTCATGAATAACTTATGGTGAAATAAGTAGGAAAAGTAAATCAGTTGCTGCAGTGATATAATTTTCACATGGTATCAGAGCAAGTAATCAGAGACAGAAAGGGAAAATCAGTAATGGGTCGAGACCACGATGCAGATGCATCCACCTCAGGGGATTCACACAGATTTTCAGAAGATTGCACAAGAGAAAGAGATTTTGATTTCTCTATGTTGGCTTCTAGGCTGGAAGAAGTAGTGTGCATGACTAGTGCTGCATCATCAGAAGTATGGTATATAGACACTGGAGCCTCGCAGCATATGACACGAATTAGGGAGTGTTTCTCAGAATATCCAGAAGAGAAAATGAACTTTCAGATCACCATGGGGAACAAGGCAAACTGTACTCCAGTAGGGAAGGGTACCATTGTTTTTTCAGACAGAATCGGGAGAGCGGTTCCGTGCCACAAATGTGCTACATGTACCAGGATAGGGGTTGAACTTACTTTTCGTGTCACAACGACAAGGCAAGGGCTATGACGTCTACTTCATCAAGGAAAAGGCATACATCAAACACCCAAACTGGAAAAAGAAGGTGCAAATCGGGATCAAAAGTAATTGGTTGTATAGATTACAACTAGAATCACCAATGGCACTAATAGGTAGTCATGGGCACAAGGTCTTGAACGAACTATGGCACAGAAGGATGGGTCACTTGCACCATGGAGCTCTGAGAATTCTCAAGGGCACTGTAACAGGAGCTCCAGATCTGAGTATGAAATAAGATGATGTATGTAGGGGATGCACTCTAGGAAAGTATGCCAAGGCAGCATTTCCTAGGAGCAAACACAGGGCCCAGAGTGTACTAGGATTGATACACTTAGATAATGGTGGAGAGTATGTCGATAAGGACTTCACTGATTATTGCGCTAAGGAGGGCATCAGAAGAGAATGGACAACTCCCTACAATCCGGAGTAGAAAGGAAAAACAGGACTATTGTAGAAGCGGTTAGGGCCATGTTGTATGATCAGGATATGCCAAAATTCCTGTAGGCGGAAGCATGCAACATAGCTAGCTACGTTCAGAACAGGACTCCTCGTCAGGCATTGGGCAAGATTACTCTAGAGAAAGTCTTCACTGGGAAGACGCCTGAAGTCAATCATTTCAAGATATCTGGGAGTTTAGCATATTGTCGCATACCCGAAGAAAAGAGGAAGAAGGTGGATCAGACTGTAGAAAAGGGATATCTGGTGGGATATAGGGAAAACGCTAAGGCATACATATTCTATCTTCCAGGGAGCAGGAAGGTAGTAGTATGACGAGATGTAAAGTTCATGGACGACAGAGCTTTCAGAAGATCTCGTGAAATGCCTTACGAGGAGCAGTCGAAAGAGGATCCGTTGGTCATGCCTCTTCAACCAACAGAAGTGAAGAATTCTTCCTCAAGTCAGGAAGATTCTCAGGATGAGGGGGAGGAGCAAACAAAAGCACCCGCTGGCAGAGGAAGAACTAGCAGGGAACTTCGTCAGATTCTGCGTGATGCAGAGAACTTCATCGGTGAGCCAAGGAACAGTAAGAGGGAGCAAAAACAACCAGATAGATATCAGGCATTAGTAGCTCAGGATGGAGAGCCTGCCAGTTGTAAGGAGGCAACTCAACATCAGGTTTGGCTAGATGTGGTGGTAGAGGTGTATAACTCCATAATGGTGAATGATGTTTGGGAGGCGGTGTCAAGGATTCAAGACAGATCTGTGGTAGGATCAAGATGGATCTACAAGATCAAATATGCTGTGGACGACAGTGTTGAGAAATACAAAGCCAAGTTTGTGGCTAAGGGGTATGCTCAAAAGGAAGGGATTGACTATGAGGAAACCTATGTTGCAGACGATAGAGTTGAGAAATACAAGGCTAGGTTTGTGGCTAAGCGGTATGCTCAAAAGGAAGAGATTGAATTTGAGGAAACCTTCGCCCCGGTAGCCAGGGATACATCCTATTAGGATCGTGATATTTCTTGTAGCCCAGATGGGATGGGAGATCCATCAGATGGATGTCAAGATGACATTTCTGAATATACTTGGCCTGGCTCTTTTCCAGTTGTTCCTGTACTGCTTGGTGGATCTCCTGGATCTGTTCAATGAACCTAGTTGCCTTGTCCACATCACTGTGTCCATCAACCATGATATCTTTACCAAAGACAAAATCCAAAGGAGACCTTGGTATGAAACCAAAACAGGTCTCAAAAGGAGATCTCTGCATAGAAGAGTGTTTGGCTCGATTGTAAGCATGCTGCACATAGCACAAGTGCTCATCCCAAAGCTTAGGATGTTTGTTGCAATATCCTCTCAGTAACTGGATCACTGTCCTGTTAACTACTTCTGTCTGGCCATTTGTTTGTGGATGAAAAGCTGTGCTTTCCTTTAATTTGGTGTCCATTAGTTTCCACAGACTTGACCAAAACTTCCCCACAAATCGGGTGTCTTGATCAGATACAATAGAAGTGGGTGAACCCATACATGTTCAAAGAATAACTTTGCAGTTTGTTCAGCTGTAATCTGTTTACTACAGGGTATCAAAATACACATTTTGCTGAACCTATCCACAACAACATACAAATAATCATGACCTTTCCTAGATTTAGGTAGTCCTCCAACAAAATCCATGGAAATGCTTGCCCAAGGGTGAGAAGGAACTGGCAAGGGAGTGTACAAGCCTAGTTTTCTATTGCTGGGCTTGCTTTTAGCACACAGGGCACACCCCTTTACATATCTAGAAATTGTCTCACTCATTTTCGGCTAATAGCAGAACCTTTGCAGTGGTGCAACTGTTTTACTTACCCCAAAGTGACCTGATATCAGAGAAGTGTGTGCTTCCCTAATTATCTTTGCCCTCTCAGTTTGTGGAATGCAGAGTTTGCCACAATGATATAAGAGTCGGTCCTTCACATGATAGTCCAATTCTTCTTCTCTTTTGCCTTGACCCAAAGTTGCATATATATCTTTAAAGTCCATATCCTGAGCATACTGTTCTATGTAGCTTTCATGCAGCACAGAGTTATGCTTAAGTATGGTAGATGCACTTATAATGGGTCTAGATAACATGTCTGCAACCTTGTTATGTATGCCCTTCTTATGTTTGATGACTAAATGAAACTATTGTAGAAACCCCATCCATCTGTAATGTCTTGATTGTTGCAATTTAGTTTGGGAGTGTAGGTATTGAAGTGGCTGATGATCAGTATGTATTACTGTTTCTTTGCCCATTAAGTAATGTTTCCACTTTTTCACACTTTGAACTAATGCATACAATTCTTTATCGTAGGTAGGATGGTTAATTACTGCAGGATTAAAAGTCTCAGAATGATAACATATGGGTTTACCGTGTTGTGTCAACACTGCTCCCATGGCATAGTCACTAGCATCAGTTTGGATCTCAAATGGTCTTTGTAGATCTGGCAGTGCTGGTACAGATGCTGTACTAATTTTTTCTTTCAAGGTGTCGAAGGCTTTCTGCTGTTTGCCTCCCCATTGAAACACCTTGTTCAATCCTGTCAAAGCATGTAAGGGGGCTGCAATTGAGGAAAAATTTGAAATGAACTTCCTC
>APFE030886643.1:300992-320546 GCA_000404065.3 Pinus taeda
CTGACATTGTCTTCCGAGAATAGACTCTCCCAATTTCAGGATTAGTTTCCACCAACTCTCCTTCTCCTAATTTGAGCTTTGATCTAGTGAGCATTCACAGCTAAAACCAACACAAGCTTGTCTAACCTTATAGCTCAGAGCTCTGATACCACTTGATCTGATAATCACCCTATGAGTGACATCAGTTGAAGATTTATTAAACAGAAGGTATTACAGACTCATGTGCTGGTGTGTGTTTTGTGTTATTGAAACAACGGATCGATCAGATTGCCAATACACAGACATTTTAAATGGAAAGACAACAGAGAAATACAGTAAGCAACACTAAGACACAAACAGTTTTTAATAAGGAGTTCACCCTAGTCTCCAGGGCTACGTCTCCGGTCCAACTTCAGTGGTGGCCTTGTTTTATTGTGTCTTACAGCAAAGAAATTACATTACAGGGACTCAATATGGGTTCTCCTGACAACAGATTTTGCTTGGCAGGGTGGTTCCTGGATTCCCCAGGCCACTCGGAGTACACAAGACTCTTATTCTTCCTACCAGCTCTATGACCTTTGGTCTACAGTGGAAAGAGCCAACTGTAATGCTCAATCCGGACAGATTCCTCTATGGGAAGGCTTGAATCTTCAAGCTCTCTGGTGCTCGATGCTGCATGTGGTCAGCTCGGCCCTTTGTCTCCTTTGCTTGGCTTTGCTGTTCGCTGTGTTCAGTGCTCCTCTCAGGGTACACTGTTCACTGTCTTTCTTGGTCGCTTGGACTCTTCTCCAAATCCTCTTACTTTTCTTTTTCGACTGTCTCTGTTCATGGCTTTAATCATTCGACCCCTATGCCCGTTCGGTTCCTCTCCCACCTGCATTGATTCACCTTCTGCAGCGGTGCTTGGCGTTCGCTGTTCGGCGTCAGCATGAGTGCTCAGGGAGTGCCACGTGTCCCCATCTAACTGGTGCCAGCATGCTTCTTCGGCTCATTTCTTCAGTTCTGTCGTGGATACGTTCTTTCTCCACCGTGGCGATCAAATTTAAATCGCAGCTTATTTCCCTGTTGATTCCGCTTCTTTCTATTGGGCGCAATCTCAGCCGTCCGATCTGGGCTCCTCCAGATCCAACGTCATACGCACGTCGAGCGTGGTTGAATTGCTCGATCGTTAGCGCGCGATCACGGCGGTTTTTCTCTCACCTCCGCTGCCATGTGTCGATCACTGAGTGGGATCACTCTGCTCCTGTCCAAAACCTCTTACCGTTCAAGGGCACCCCGATCGATATTGCCGGTTTTCTAGAGCGCGGGTCCCGCCTTTGTCCTTTAGCGCTTTTTGGTTTCTGCCCGCGGTTCTCCGGCTCCCAACGTGACCGAGTGCTTAAGGCTCCCCCATTTCGGGCCTGTTTAAATCGCCTCATTTTTTTGATCCGGGGCTCCCAGGGGCTGTTTTGACCTACTATGCAGTCTCCATGGGCCTCGGTCAGCGCGCTTTGACCGAGGTCCTCATCGTTCCGCGCCGGTTGCCATGGCCACTGGTTTAGGGTGTTTTTGATGCCGTTTTGGATTTCATTAAAGATTTGTTTAACCCGATATAGTCAAAGTTCTTGACAGTGTTTTGTGGGTCCAATTTGGATCAATAAGGCACACGAGATCTCCAATACCCAGAAAGGGTTTGGGTAGATTCTAAACAGTTTGGAAAATATTAAAATAATTAATATTATTAATGGAGTCCCTAAGTCTAAACTTAGGGAAAATAAAATATTAATGTGTATTAATATAAAACTATGTTAGAATGGTCCAAATGTCATGGATCAAGCCAGATCTAATCTTATTCGTTGATTAGGGACTTAATCTCGGCCGTTCATTTGTCAATGAGAAAAGTATAAGAGGAGGCTTGAGGGTCACTTGGAGAATACACTGAGGGAAACCAGTCAGTTCAATTTCTGGAGCGGGGTTAGTTCAGAAATTGAACCAATGGTCTAGAGAGCAGTCAAGAGGCAGCAAGTACGGAACAGAGAGACAGGAGATCAGCATAGAGGCAGAAAAGGCAGACTCAGGGCCAGAGGAAGCCACGCAGAGACTGTGCAGAGCCAGTAGGGCCTGCGTCATCCACGCAGAGGCTGTAGGAGTGACGTAGAAGGCCAAAGAGGCTGTGTAGAGTCTCAACACATTGACACGGAGGGTTTAAGGTCATGCAGAGGTCAGTAGGGCTGACGCTGGGTTCCGAAGAAGTGCTGAAAATTTGTCTATTTGTGGGTAAGCCAGTTTGGCACTCTGTTGTACTGGAAAATTGCTGAATAATAAAATCCTCGCTTGCCGCACCGTATTTCCCACTTTGGGTTTTTCTGGGGACATTAGTCCAAAATAACTGTGTCAATGTGTTGATTCTTGTGCATATGTTTGTTTCTGTATTACGGTGTGATATCTACAGCAGCATTTATCTTAATGTTTATTGAAGTAATTTAATGAATAACTTATGGTGAAATAAGTAGGAAAAGTAAATAAGTTGCTGCAGTGATAGAATTTTCACAGTGACCAAGGTTATGTTACTAGTCAGTTTGATTTGAAGAACTAGATGTATCTCTATTGAACTGGATAATTTCTCTAAGGAAAAGGTTGCTGGGTTTTTCCCCCATATGGGTTTTCCCAAGATAAAATGCTTTGTGTTTCTTGTTTGGCTGTCTCTTTATGATCCTACTGTCATTCTTGTTCTACTGTTGAATATCTTCTGTGTAATTGCTTAATGATAAATGTGAATACAAGTGAACTTAAATGAATATCATTAGAAGTAATTATCAGTTAAGAAGACTATTGAAAATCAATAGTTGTCACATGAAATTTTGACTATTTGTGGTTATTCTAAAATTGTCAATTTGCAGACACACAGATGAATGCAGTATAAAGTTAGAGGGAAAAACTATGTGTTTACAATAAGCAGTCACATAGATAACCATCTTCAGAAGTAATCGATTATGGTTAAGTCTAACTTGTTATGTTTTCTAACTTTTGAAATTTTCTCTTTGCTTTTCCTTTTTTTTCTTATTTAACTAATTATTTTATTTCTTCTAACTATATGTTATTGCTGCTTCGAATCTGGGATTTCCAGCAAATCTGGGCAACACTTCCAGCCTTGCTAGATACCTCTACCCACATCCCCGCAGCCTTTCGAGATACCTCTACCCACATTCCCGCATTCTGCCAAGATGTGCAACATAGATTGAATATAATTGAGACAAGATGTGCCAATGATTTCATTATGACAGTGTATTGTACAGGTCAACTAATCATTTTTGAATATGGTTGTAAGTGAAATTTAGGCTGTTTGGAAGCAATCGTATTTGAAAAAGGACAGATTGTTTCAAAACCTTGTCGTTGATGATGAATGGTGGAGCAATGTTTAGGTGCAGGTGATGAGGAGCTTCATACGCTCCAGTTTGTGTCCTTTCTCAAGTGGCTAGTTTGTCTGCATGTGAGAAGACTTGGCATGCCTGCAATATAATATATTCAGTGAAACATAAAAGGTTGGCTTCCAAGAGGGATAAAGATCTTGTCTTCATTCATTCGAATGTTTGCCTCATCCCTTGAAAGCAAGAAGTGTAAGCATTATGAGATTTAAAGGAGTAGGATGTGGATCTAGAAATGTGGCACCTTTTATGGATTCTAATGTATCACTGCTAGAATTATCTAGCTCTCCAATCCATGAGACTACTAGCTATCAAATGTATGAAGATGCTTGAGTTTGATGATATTCATCATTGTTGATTGTATGCCTTATGGCATAGCTGACAATTTCCTAATTAGCCAAGTTATTGTCTATACTCTTGATGAGTGATGCAATAATAACTTTTTGAACTCCGATCTGTCGAGAGAAATTTTGGTTGTACAATAAATATTCTCATCTATTTTCTTGGTTTCATGCTTTTCAATGAGTAGTATCAATATGATTTAATTATATGAAAATTGTTTCAATTTCTTAGAATTTTTCATTTTAAAATATTTTATGTTTTAACTGATTTTAATATACCATTTTCCTATTTCCTAAAATTTTGAAAATTGCTGTTTTTAAAAGTGAAGCCATTTTGGAGACCCAAACCATTTCTCTGTTTTAGGGGGTTTATCCCTATCGAAATTCTATTATCATTGTACTTTCATTGTGAATCTCTTTGCATTATTAGAATATTATATTCTATAATACTATAAGGAAAGTCATCCTTAGCTATCTTTATTGTTAGCTATCACAATCCAGACAACTTTAACTAATACCAAGTACCTGCTTTAGCATATCCGATGGTATTGAGTTGGGAGATTAACGGAACTATACTGAATGTATAAAAGGTCTTGTGAAAACACAAATATCACTTGGTAAGGACCCTATAAAACATGTGGCAAGGTGATAGTAAGAATGTGGGAGGAGTTCCATTTGTTATTGAAACTGTGCATTGCGTCATCTTGATTTTTGGTGTATATCTTACATGTTGTCTATTTCAATTTGTAAATGGTATCACTTACGAGGTGCAATTTGTAAACTCCATGTTTGTAAAAGTTCAAGAAACTTCTTGTGCAGGTGACGACGATGCTAAAAGAGCGATTAGGCCAGAAACTAGACAAAGAACTTCTTCTTGTCGACTATAAGTAAGCTTCTCTTACTCTTTCTATATGTTTTTTCATAAAAAAGCTCCTTTTTCTGTTTGGGGTTTTCCAGGTAAAAGCAATCGTTTTTCTTATGCTTAATTGAGTTCAATTCGTGTTTGCTAGCTTTACCATTTGTTTCTTTCTACAGGATAGCATAGAAGGAGAAAAAATAGTTTCTCAATAAATGTAAGTGGGTTTCCAAAATGAAAAAGCCTTACCTTGCATCTGTCTCAAAATTTTTTCATATACGATCTCAGTACCTCATTGCATGCTTCTCCAAAGTTACCCTTCTTGTCACATAAGATAACATAAGATAATTTTATTAATATTCAATGAATGACCAAAAAAGTAGGTTAATAAGAGTAAAAGGTTCATCCAATAACAAGTACACTGTGAGAATGTGAAAGCCACTCTTTGATTGATATGCCAAAATCAGAAAATCAAAGCATAAGATTAGGAACTAAGATCCTAATTAATCAAACTAATAAAGCTTGTAAGAAAAGCATAAAAGATAGAGTATGGATACAGAAAAATATGTAAAGTAGTTAGTGAACCAACAAAAGATGGGAAGTGCTAAAGGTGGTATTGATCAAGAGGAGATGTTGTCACTAATTACTGGATCTGTTTTCTGATGCGAAAAGTGAAGACTAAGTTTTGCTGTCTAAGTCATCAGTGATTGTGAACTCATTGATGCAAAAGTGAATGATGTCCACCGTCGTGAGGCTAGTTGTGAGTGGGATGGTTGTATGATCCTAAAGGGAGCATAGGATGGAACTCCGCTTATGTTGTATGGAATGGAGCTCCCTGCTTAGGTGCCATCTACAATCATAGCCCTGTAAGGGTCTTGTAGGGATTGGTTATCCCAATTCCCTATGGGGTGGTGTTAGAAAATAAAAAAGAAAGAAAGATTTTCTTGTGTTGATAATTACTTGTGATACCTTTATGTTCTTATTAACTTTCTTATGTTCTTCTTTTATCTTTGATTCATCAAGCAATTAACAAAAGCAAAACACGAAGGTCATGGAAACCAAATGTAGGCACTCAGCCAGGGCTAAAACCCCTATATAGGGGAAAACTCAGTCAAAGAACACTACCTTTAGTAGATTCAAAATGAGATAGACCAAGACCTTAGACCAAAAAACCTTCCTTCTCCACCATGTCAGCCTTCCAAGATGATTTCATAGTCTCTTCTTATCTAGCAGCTTCAACCCAGCAACAATCTAGAAATTCGACTTCCTAGCTACTGCATTTTGACTTCAGAATTTTGGCCTCCCCAGCTAATGCAGAATTTCGGCCCCCTGTAATACTCCAGAACTTCACACGTGGGATAGGAGAGAGAAAAACTCGACTTCTCTTGCTTGATAAAGTCATCCTTCTTCTTTACTAGCCCTTTCTTCTTATTCCTTGGAAATTCACACTTTTTCTATCGCCAGAAGTTGCAGATCGAACTTATGAGTGTGTGTCACAAATGAGGTTAAGTTGTTGCCGTTATATAGGGGTTTTTGCCCCTCTATTTAGGTTGACTTGTCCAGTTTGTGGCCGACTTGGTGGAGGAGGCCTAATTGACCTATTTTACAATAAAATAAATTTCTTCTTTGACAAATAGAGAAGGGTCTTTTACAATATGACATGGACAAATACACTTGACATAAACCCTAGAAGCCTTCAATGGAGACTTTGATCTAAAAACAATTGACCCGAGCATGAAACCCATTCTTTAATGAGTCAATTTCCTTAATAATAAAATTCCTTTTTATTTCTTTTAACAAATACATTACATCAAGATTCAAATATAATTATGAAGACCAACACTAGTTACATTCTTCAACACTCCCTCTTAACTAAGGAGGTATTCATAATTTACAAATATATAGAGGTACATAGAAGATCTCAAAATGAACTACGAAGAGTCCTAGCACACTCAGTGCTACGGACTAGATACCTAACCAAGGTATTGTGAAAATTTCTAAATTGAAATTCTATCACTGCAACAACTGATTTATTTCACCTACTTATTATTCTCAATAAGTTATTTACGAAATTCCTTCAGCAAATATTAAAATAAATTCTACTACATTTATCACTCAATTACCCAGAGAAAAAAATACATGCACAAGAATCAATCACATCGACACAGTTATTTTTGGACAATTGTCCCCGGAAAAACCCAATGCAGGAAAACCGGTGCAGCAGATGAGGGCTTTATTAATCTTTAGCAGCAAGTGCTTTTACAAGGAATGATTTTAAAGAGAAACTGAAAGAAAACACCTTAGACTTTCCCTCTGAGACTACACTTTGGAGACCCTGCTCCCACTTCTGCGTCACCCCTACGTCACTCTGATTGACCCAGTGTGGCTCTGAGTGGCTTTGCGTCCCTCTGCGTCAGCTTGCGTAGGGCCTGCATCTCTTCTCTAGACTGCGTCTCTCTTTCTGCACTATCTTCCACTGCCCCTGCGTCACCTCCTCCTCGATCATTGTCTGCTGTTGAAGCCCTCCTCTTCCTCCACCCTGCAACTCCCTCTAAAATCGATCTCCTCTTCCTTGAGAATCGAATTTCCTTGAGATACTGAGTATTTGCCGGTGTGTCTCCAAATGACCCTCAAGTCTTCTCTTATACTTTTCCTGTTGATGAATCAATAGTCGAGATTAAGTCCCTAATCAATGGCTAAGATTAACACAGACTTGAACTCGTCTCTTAGAAGCTTCTCATCCTTATCTTTACCTATTAATATTTTTATTTCCCTAAGTTTAGATTTAGGAACCCATTAAAAATATTAATTATTTTAACAACTCCTCATCCAGATGGAATTTCTCAATACGATTTCTGGGTCTTAAAGATCTCATGTGCTTTAGCCTCTCCTCCAAATTTCAAGGCTAGAGCACATTTGATGCTATGAAAAATCAACACTCCCTCTTAGCGAGGAATGTGCTCTAGCAATATTTCACTATAGAAACATCACACTGATCTTCCGCATTGGTACCTGTGCTGATGCTTGGCTTGCTGCCTCACATCCCCTGCATTGCGGTTTCCTGTACTGTTGCCCATGACATTGCCACTGCCACTGCTGCTCCTGCACTGCAACTCCCTTTCAACCTGTTGCATCATGCTGCCCATAGGACTGCGACTGCTGACTGCTGCACTGCAACTTCTGATACTTATCCATTATTGAAATGGATTCTTTACCATCCCCATATTCTCCCTGAAATGAACAAACTTTGTTCTTCCTAGAGACTTGGTGAGGATGTCTACCACCTGTTCTCCTGTAGGAGTGTACCTCAACTGTACTACCCCTTGTTGGACACAGTCTTTGACAAAGTGACACCTGATATCAATTTGCTTTGACCGATCATGAAATACCGGATTCTCAGAGAGCTTGATGCAACTCTGATTATCACACATGATCCTAGTCGCTTCCATCCTTCTCCTGAATAGATTCACAAGCAATTTCCTAAGCCATATGGCTTCGCATGAAGCTGTGCTAGATGCCATATATTCTGCTTCAACTGAGCTCAGAGCCACGAATTTGTGTTTCCTACTGCACCAGGAGGTCATTCCTGATCCAATGTTGAAATAGTACCTAGTGGTACTTTTCCGATCTACTGAACTTCCAGCCCAATTTGCGTTAGTGAACCCACATAGCCTGATTTCATTGCCTCTAGTGTACAGTAGTCCATGCTCGACTATTCCTTGTATATACCTGAGAACATGTTTGGTTGCTGCCCAGTGCGCCCTCTTAGGTTCTACCACGAACTGACTAAGGGTGTTGACAGTGTAACAAATTTATGGCTTGATATTGACTAGATACATCAGGGACCCTATGAGTTGCTTGTACAAGGTGGGATCAACATCTTTATCTTCTGATGCATCAATCTTCTTCAAGTTGGTGATCATTGGAGTAGCCATCGATCTACAATCCTGCATCTTGAATCTCTTCAAGATTTCTGTAACGTATCTCCCTTGTCCCAGGAAGATCTCACCCTTCTGCTGCCAAACTTCCAACCTTAGAAAATAGTGCATCTGTCCCAAATCCTTCATATCGAATTCTGTGGTTAGGTTCTTCTTGCAGTATTTGATGAGCCTGGATGATCCTGTCAGGAAGAGATCATCCACATATAACACTAGGATTAGAGGCTCATTCTCTACAACCAAATAATCGATATTAGGGTCTGCATCACTCTTGACGAATCCCATCTTCTGCAAGTAGCCATCAATTTGACCGTACCATGCCCTAGGTGTCTATTTCAACCTTACAAGGCTTTCTTTAATCTGCATATATGAGATTCCTTCTCATGTGTCTCAAAACCTTCTGCTGTTCGATGTATACTTCCTCTTCTATTACCCCGTTCAAGAATGTCATCTCTCCCACCCCATCTGTGCAAGAGATATCACGGTCCTAATAGAAGTAGACTTGGCTACTGTGGCAAAGGTTTCTTCGTATTCTATCCCTTCCTTCTGAGCATACCCCTTAGCCACGAACCTAGCTTTGTATTTCTCCACACTGCTGTCTGCAGCATATTTGACCTTGTAGATCCATCTCGAACCTACCACTGATCTATCTTGAGGCCTAGGTACCACTTCCCAGACATCAGTGACCATTATAGAGTTGTATTCCTCCACCATAGCATCTACCCATACTTGATGTTGAACGACCTCCTGAAAACTAGAAGGTTCCCCAACTTGAGCTACTAAGGCCTGGTATTTGTCTGGTTGTCTTCGCTCCCTTTTACTGTTCCTGGGTGCACCAATGAAGTCTTTTGAATCCTGTAGAATCTATCGGAGTTCCCGGCTCATGCTTCCATTGGTAGTAGGTACATCTATCAACTCCTCTTCTTCCTGAGATTTCTCCTGTTCTGAAGCCTTGTCTTCAGGAGGATTTCTGGTACTAGTTTCCGCTGGTTGAAGTGGTCTGACCAACGACTCGTCTTTCGCCTATTCTTCGGAAGGCATTTCTCGAGATTTTCTAAAAGCTCTATCCTCCATGAACTTTACATCCCCACTGAACTACTACCTTCCTACTCCCTGGAAGATAGACTCTATATGCCTTAGCATTCTCGCTATATCCCACAAGGTATCTTTTCTCCGTAGTTTGATCTAATTTCTTTCACTTCTCTTTGGGTATACGACAATATGCTAAACTCCCAAATATCCTGAAATGACTGACTTCAGGTGTCTTCCCAGTGAAGACCTTCTCCGGAGTGATTTTGCCCAATGCCCTGTGAGGAGTCCTGTTCTGGACATAAATTGTCGTGCTGCATGCTTCTGCCCACAGGAATTCAGGCATATCCTAATCATACAACATTGCCCTAGCTGCTTCCACAATAGTCCTGTTTTTGCTTTCTGCTACTCCATTCTGCTTCGGATTGTAGGGAGTTGTCCACTCTCTTCTGATGCCTCCCTTAGCGCAAAAATTAGTGAATTCCTTGTCAACATACTCTCCACCATTGTCCAAGCGCAACACTTTTATCTTCTTTCCTGTCAGATTCTCCACCAGAGCCTTGAACTCTTTGAATTGACCAAAAACCTCATCCTTGGTTTTCAGAAAGTAGATTCAAGTCTTCCTGGAATGGTCATCGATGAAGGTGACGATGTTTGAGTGTATCAAGCCTAGCACACTCTTTGCCCTATTGTTACTTTTGGAAAACGCAACTCTGGCATACTTGCCCAGAGCGCACCCTTCGCCCTATTGTTACTTCTGGAAAACACAACTTTGGCCTTTCTGTGGGTAATTATGTGATAACTGCAGTAGAATTTATTTTAATATTTGTTGAAGGGATTTCGTAAATAACTTATTATGAATAATAAGTAGGTGAAATAAATCAATTGCTGCAGTAGAATTTCAGTTTAGAAATTTTTACAGTATCCATCTCAGCAATGGAGGACAAAGGATACAAGGTGGCATTCATTGATGGAAAGGTACGTGTTTGGAAAATAAATTTCAAAGAAGCATTTACTCTTGGATTCAGGGTTGACAACTTATATCAAGTTGGAGGAATTTCGCTAGGAGCTATGTCTTGCGACACATCTCATCAATCTAAATTAGGGTATCAGAGGTTTGCTCATCTACTTTATAAGGCTCTACCTAATGTGAGGAAGATGGTAATAGGTAGGCCCGAATTTAAAGTAGAACATGAAGGTGTTTGTGAGGGATGTGTCGAAGGAAAACATACAAGGGGACCATTCCCCTTAAGTGATAGCAAGACTACCGACATTTTGCAAATGGTGCATTCTGATCTATTTGGTGTGATGCATGTGACATCCTTGGGAGGATATTTATATTACGTTATCTTTGTGGATGAATTCTCTCACAAAACTTGGATTTATTTCTTGAAGAAGAAGGACGAAGTGTTGACATGGTTTCGTTCTTTCAAAGCCTTGGTTGAAAATCAAACCGGGAAAAAGATCAAAATATTGAGGATTGATAATGGAACCGAATATGAATCAAATGAGTTCAATGACTATTTTAGAGAAGCTGGCATTAAGAGGGAGACTACTACCGCATATACTCCTGAGTAAAATGGTGTTGCTGAAAGGAAGAACCATTCTATTATAGAAGCCATTCGTGCCATGCTTTATGATCAAAGCCTTCTCAAGTTCTTATGGGCGGAAGTTGGCAACACTACCTTGTACGCCCTCATCAAGCGTTGGACTCCAAAACTCCCGAAGAAGTTTTCACCGGTAAGAAACTTGATGTTTCTCACTTTAGGATTTTTGGTAGCCCCGTATATTTTCATGTACCGAAAAAAAGAGAAGCAAATTGGATGCATCTGGGAAGAAAGGAACATTTGTGGGCTAGAGTGAAACCTCTAAGGCATATAGAATCTATGTGCTTGGTCAAAGAGAAGTGGAGATAAGTCATGATGTCACCTTTGATGAAGATGTTGTCCTTGGGAAGATTAGTAACCTTCCTATTCAAAGGAAGAACAAAGAAGCAAATACAGGAAAACAGGGAGAACTGAAGGATGAGCCGATGCCTAATGTTGAAGGACCAATGGATCCCATTGATCCAACTCCTCATGAGCCCTCCTCCTAAAAAAGGAGACCCTCATGGCTTAGGGAAACTCTTGAAGATAATACAGGAAAGCAGGGAGAACTGAAGGATGAGCCGATGCCTAATGTTGAAGGACCAATGGATCCCGTTGATCCAACTCCTCATGAGCCCTCCTCCTAAAAAAGGAGACCCTCATGGCTTAGGGAAACTCTCAAAGATGCTGAGAGACATATTGCACCAAGGGGGACATTTTGTGAAAGTAAGAAGCCGAATAGGTACCAAGGGTACTTAATTGCCATGAGCACCATTATTCAAACTGAGCCTTGCACATTCGAAGAAGCTGTGAAGCACCAAGTTTCGAAGGATGCTATGAACGAAGAGTATGAGTCAATTATGAAGAATGATGTCTGGGATGTGGTCCCTAGACCCAAGGACAAATCTGTTGTCGCCTCAAAATGGCTCTACAAGATCAAGCATGGAGCTGATGGAAGTGCTGAAAAGTTTGAGGCCAGGTTTGTTGCTCGAGGCTTCTCTCAAAAGGAAGGTGTGGACTACAATGATATATTTTCACCAGTTGCCCGATATATCACCATCCGTTTGATTATAGACCTTGCTGCCTCGCAAGGATAGAACCTACACCAGATGGATGTCAAAACCACCTTCTTGCATGATTCAATTAAGCAAGAAGTCTATGTAGAACAACCCGAGGGGTTCAAAGTTCAATATCGTCAGACACATGTATGCAGGTTGAAGAAAGCCCTCTATGTTTTGAAGCAAGCTCCCTGAGATTGGTATGAGAGGATCGATAGCTATTTGATGAACCTGGGATTTACAAGAAGTGAAGCTGATTTGAACCTTTACTTTAAGGTTGAGAATGACAGACCTCTCATCTTGGTACTTTATGTGGATGAGCTTTTTCTGACTGGTGTAGACCCTCTTATTCATCAATGTAAGAGGGAGTTGGCTTCTGAGTTTGAAATGAAGGACCTAGGACTGATGCATTATTTCCTAGGACTGATGTATTTTCCTTTCTTAAGGAAAATACATTGTGAAGCTACTTGAAAGATTTGGGATGGTGGACTGCAAGTCCATGACTACTCCGATGGAACTTAACTTCAAGAAGTTATGTAGAAGTGCTGCTGGGCTCGATTTGGGAAATCCTTCTGAGTATCGTCAACTTGTGGGGGCCCTGATGTTCTTGCCGAAATCTCGTTCGGACATATGCTTTGCAGTGAATACATTGAGTCAGTTTATGGTCGAGCCTTATCACATACATTAGATTAATGCCAAGAATCTTTTGAGATATCTCTGGGGCACAATCACCTATGGACTGAGATACACTACCGGGAATGTGAGGCTCCATGGTTATTCTAATGTTGGCTGGGCTGACAGTGTGGTGGATCATAAGAACACTTCCGACTGTTGCTTCTCTCTAGGTTCTGCTTCGATATCCTAGATGAGTAGGAAGCAGAAGTCGGTTGCTTTGAGCACCGCTGAGGCTGAATATATTGTTGCTAGTATGGCCTCCTGTGAAGCTGTTTGGACACGTGCTGGATACCATAGTGATCTTCTGTGACAACCAAAGTGGGATTCGTCTTTCTGAAAATCCCGTGTTACATGACCGCTCCAAGCATATTGGTATCGGGTACCACTTTATCCGGGATATGGTACAAAGGGGAGCAATAAGGCTCCATCATATTAGGACTGATGATCAAGTCACAGATATTCTTACAAATCCCCTGGGGAAGGTCAAATTCTTAACCTTTTGTAAATGACTTGGAGTCGTGGAGAGACCCTCTTATGAGGGTCCCGTTTGATTTGGATATTGAGCTTTGGGAGCTCCAAGGGGCTTGGGGTACTTCTTGGAGCGATGAACGACCATAGGGTGAGTGGTTCACCTTCCCCTAGTGGTGCGCAATGTACAGGGTGAATGGTTCACCTTCCCCTGTGATACCCCCTGATGGTTAGATATGCATAGGATGAGTGGTTCACCTTCTCCTATGGCATATGAGCAGGATGAGTGGTTCACCTTCTCCTGCCGATACATCCTACCCATGCAATCTGAGACTCATGGGAAGTACCTCTCATCTAGCCAATGAGTAGGGAAATGAGGATAGGGACCATAATATGACTGATGGACGCATCATGTACTATTGTAGTCCTTATGCTAGGATGTTTGATATTGATCTGGGATCAATGGAGACTGACCTTAGATCAGTGAAGAGTGGTATGATACACTCTTGATTATTGGAGACTGACCTCGGGTCAGTGGAGAATGGTATGACACATTCTTGATCATTTCTTCTTCATTATTTCTTCATGGTTCAACAGAGCAGAACAGAGCAGAGCAGAATATAATAGGGATTTTAGAGATGGTACAGATTGACAAATGATTTGGCAGGTGGAATTCTCCCTAGTTGAGAGGGAGTGTTAAATTTGGCAACTAGGGCCAAACTCCACCTTGGACAACTCATATGATGCAGCTGATATTTTTATTGGATTCGTCTTTTTAAGAGGTGTAGGATTGATCTAAAGATCATCTCATTCTGACATGTACAAATGGAATTATGAATTTATTTCGTTTATGGACAAATTGTCAAGGTGACCAGCAAACTAATGTAGGCTCAGAAGCCCAAAAGACATGTCTTTTCATCCTCAATGTTGCATATAAGTCTCTGTTTTTAAAAATCGCCGGCTCGGAACTGACTCGGCCAAGTTGGTCCGAGCTAGGCCAAAAAATTGACTCGGCCTTGGATTCGGTTCAGCTGGCTGGGTTAATACTGAAGCGGCCGAGTTGTCTAACAACATGGCTGGCTCGGTATTAACTCGTTCGACTCGGCCGAGCCCGCATTAACCCGACCGGGTTAGAAAAAGCGGCCCAACAACCCGTTAAGCTGCGATTTTTTTTTTTAATGTTCTTTTAGGGGTCTCCAAACCTGTTCTTATTTTGCGTATGCTGTCTTTGGGGTCCATTTCCCTCTCCTAAACCCTATTTAACCCACCCAACCCCTCTCGTTTTCTCACAGACATCTCATGCATTTGAGTGAGAATTTCAGTGAGAGTTTGTGAGGAGTTGTTGAGTTTGTTTGTTTCTTGAGTCTTGGGCAAGCATTGTAGCTGGAGTGAGGAGCTTCTTGGGCAGCCATTTGGAGTAGCATTTGCCATTGAGGAGTTGGTTTCTTGGAGCAAGCTTGAGGAGGCAGTTTGTGACTGGAGGTATTTTTTTCACTTGTAAAGATTTGTTTTTGCTTAAATTTTATGTGCAAATTTGGAAATCCTAAAGATTGTTTTTTGTGAAAGAAATGAACATTGAATCAATGCTTTTTTTTGTTTTCATTTTCAGGTTGTTTGCTTTCATTTCTAAGTAAAAAAATGGCACCTAGAGTGAAAGATGTTGCTTGGGCATGTGTTGAAATGGTTGATAGTCAAATTCATTGCAAATTTTGGCATAGGAAAATTAAGGAAGGTCCTGGGGGCATTAATAGGCTGAAACAACACTTGGTGGGGATTAGAGGCCAACTTACTCCATGTACCTCACCAGAAATTGGGGAGATTAGGAAGGATTTGTTAGCTAGCTTTGAGAAGTTTAAAGAAGATAATGCTAGGCAAAAGAGTTAGAGGCTGAAATTGGGAGGAAGAGGAATATACAAAAAATGCTGGCTACCAACCCCCATTTTGATTTTGAGGGTTCTTACTCTACCTCTTGTACTGATGCATCCAACCCCTTCCGATATGTTCCTCCCTCTTTTGAGTCTATTCAAGAAAAGGGAAAGGGTAAAATGAAAAAGGGTGATATGAATATCAAAAGTTATTTCACTCCCTCCTCTCCATCAGATGCACATGGTCCTCAAGCTAGTAGAAGTCATTTGCAGCCTGCTGTCTTTGGGGTCCATTTCCCTCTCCTAAACCCTATTTAACCCACCCAACCCCTCTCGTTTTCTCACAGACATCTCATGCATTTGAGTGAGAATTTCAGTGAGAGTTTGTGAGGAGTTGTTGAGTTTGTTTGTTTCTTGAGTCTTGGGCAAGCATTGTAGCTGGAGTGAGGAGCTTCTTGGGCAGCCATTTGGAGCAGCATTTGCCATTGAGGAGTTGGTTTCTTGGAGCAAGCTTGAGGAGGCAGTTTGTGACTGGAGGTATTTTTTTCACTTGTAAAGATTTGTTTTTGCTTAAATTTTATGTGCAAATTTGGAAATCCTAAAGATTGTTTTTTGTGAAAGAAATGAACATTGAATCAATGCTTTTTTTTGTTTTCATTTTCAGGTTGTTTGCTTTCATTTCTAAGTAAAAAAATGGCACCTAGAGTGAAAGATGTTTCTTGGGCATGTGTTGAAATGGTTGATAGTCAAATTCATTGCAAATTTTGGCATAGGAAAATTAAGGAAGGTCTTGGGGGCATTAATAGGCTGAAACAACACTTGGTGGGGATTAGAGGCCAACTTACTCCATGTACCTCACCAGAAATTGGGGAGATTAGGAAGGATTTGTTAGCTAGCTTTGAGAAGTTTAAAGAAGATAATGCTAGGCAAAAGAGTTAGAGGCTGAAATTGGGAGGAAGAGGAATATACAAAAAATGCTGGCTACCAACCCCCATTTTGATTTTGAGGGTTCTTACTTTACCCCTTGTACTGATGCATCCAACCCCTTCCGATATGTTCCTCCCTCTTTTGAGTCTATTCAAGAAAAGGGAAAGGGTAAAATGAAAAAGGGTGATATGAATATCAAAAGTTATTTCACTCCCTCCTCTCCATCAGATGCACATGGTCCTCAAGCTAGTAGAAGTCATTTGCAGCCCACTTTAGATGATCATTGGAGGAAAGAATTGAGGGAGACTGCTTGGGATTACATAGCTAGATGGTGGTACGATGCTGATATCCCCTTCAATGCTTCCCCTTCACCATATTATGGGCCTATGTTTGATGCCATACATGCTGCTGGAAAAGGTTTCAAAGGCCCTACTATGCATGAGCTAAGGGGGTATCGTTTGCAGAAAGAAATTGCCTCCATTAATGAGTATTTGATAGATTTCAAGGACTCATGGGCAAGAACAGGATGTACCATCATGTCAGTTGGATGGACTGATCAAAGAAACCGTACCATCATAAACTTTCTTATCTTCTGCCCACATGGAACCATGTTTCTAAAATCAGTTGATGCATCTGATAAGGTAAAAGATGGACAATTGTTGTTTCAGCTATTGGATGAGGTTGTTGAGGAGGTGGGGGTGGCTAATGTTGTTCAAGTCATCACAGATAATGCCTCTAACTATGTTCTTGCTAGTAAATTATAGAGGAAAAGCACAGAACCATCTTTTGGACCCCATGTGCTGCACATTGCATAGACCTCATGCTTGAGGATATTGGCAAATTAGATTGGGTCAAAAACACTGTAGATCATGCCAAAAGCATAACAAAATTTATCTACAAATTACAATCATTCATGGATTTTGACCCTGATGAGGAAACACACAGGGGGCAGGGATATTATTAAGCCTGCCATCACTAGATTTGCTACTCATTTTTTGACATTGCAATCTATGCTTTTACAACATAGAAACTTGCAAAAGATTTTTTCCAATGAAGAATGGAATCAAAGCTAGTGGTCTCACAAATTGGAAGGCAAAGAATTGAAAAAGAATGGTAATGAAGAAATATTTTGGAGAAAGGCAGCAAAGATTGTGAATCTTGCTGAGCCACTGGTTAAGGTGTTGCGGTTGGTGGATGGGGAATGATTGGCTATGGGATTCATTTATGAGGCTATGGATCAAGCAAAGGAACAAATAAAGAGGGCATACAAGATAAAGTGGCTAAGTATGGGCCCATTTGGGCAATCATTGATGAAAGATGGAATAATCAACTCCATCGCTCTATACATGCAACTGGGTATTTTTTGAACCCACGGAATCATTATAAAGCTAAGGCGACAAGAGCTTTGAGGGGAAGGTTTGGAGATCTAAGTATGGGCCCTTTTGGGCAATCATTGATGAATGATGGAAAAATCAACTCGAAGGTTTGGAGATCTAAGTATGGGCCCTTTTGGGCAATCATTGATGAATGATGGAAAAATCAACTCCATCGCCCTATACATGCAGCTGGGTATTTTTTGAACCCATGGTATCATTATAAGGTTAAGGCGGCAAGAGCTTTGAAGGGGGAGGTTAGAGATGGATTGATTCACTGCATTGATCGCATGATCCCATTGGAGTATGATCCGCTGGAGATACACCGACAGGCCACAACCTTCAACAGTGCCTCGGGTACCTTTGGGAAGAACCTAGCAAAGATTGCAAGGGAAGTAGATGAGCCAGGTAAACAAAAATTTCAATTTTCAAATTCTTAATACTTATTTCGTTAAGTCGTTTATAATTTGAAATTTGGATATAATTTGTAATTTTGTTAAGCTAACTCATTACACTCCTATGTTTTTTGCAGCACAATGGTGGGAGGCTTTTGGTAGCCATTGTCCTGAATTGCAGAGGTTTGCAATTCGTATTTTGAGTCAAACTTGCAGTGTTACTGGGTGTGAGCGCAATTGGTCTATCTTTGAGAGGATTCACACAAAGAAGAGAAACCGTTTGGATAAAAAACGGTTAAATGATTTAGTCTATGCCCAATACAACTTCCGGCTCAGATGCAACCAACTGCTGAACAAAAGACTTGATTCTGATCCCGTTGTGTTGGAAGACATTGATCCAACATCAGATTGGATAGTGGAGAGTCATCCAGCAGAGTTTGATTCTGATGAGGATCTTGATTTGGATTTACAGGTGGAGGCATCACTCGAACATAATGTTTAGTTGAATGCAGATCTTGATCCACTTGTACCAGCCTCAGGGCCAGCCCCAAGTCCTCCAGTTGTAGGCGCTTCTTTTGTGGAGCCACGAGAGAAGCGCATATCTTGTCTATCTCAGCTTGTAGCTGCTACACAACCTGCTAGTGCTAGCACTTCTACAGTTGAGGTTGTAGATGATGATGAGGAGGAGCCATGGGGCCCCTTGTCTAACTCTAATGATGATCCAGAGATTGATCCACATGATCTCGGCTCCTCTGACAGTAGCCAGTAGTACTAGTCATTGTTTACTTTTGTTGTAGAGGCCATTTCTAGCCTCCTTGGTTGTGTGCTTTTGTTTTGATCTCTATATCATCATCATGTATGTATTAGACAGTGCATTGGGTGCCATTTTCATATAATGTATATATCAATGTTGCACGAAGCGGAAGCGTTTTTTGTAAGCGGGGACGCCGAAGCGTCATTTTCCAAAAATCTAGGAAGCGTAGCGTTCGCGGAAGCGTCTGCTATATATATTTATATTTTTTTGCATTTATACTCAAAACAAACATCCCAGATACCAAATTAATTGTAGAAGACATGAAAACATGCATATTTTTGCATAAATCAAGATAGATATAACATCCATTGTACATTAATGATTAATTATTTGAGCATCAACCATTTAGATGCATCAACCATCTAGAATCTAGATTCTTCTCCTCTTGTCTAGCCTTTGCCTCTACCTCGATTGTCTAGGGATATTAGTCAACATTGCCCAATTTTGATCAACTACCTAATTCAAGACTTAAAATATGGTAGAAAAAGCTTAACATGTTTGATCGATGATTTTGACTTGATTGAAAGGTAATTTTTGCTAAGGGCATGCCGCGTGACAAAGGAGTTCAACAATTAACACCACCAACACTAGGGTACATATAGGGCTTGGTGCTCTTGATTAAATGCTAATCGCATACATTCATACTTGATATAATCTAACGAAATGCCACAATCCCATTGATCCAGAATTCCTGAAAACTATTAAGTCTGTTGGATTTTGAATAGAATATGAAATTCTATTTTCTCCATATGAAGTCCAATGAGGCTAGAACCACTCTCAAACATCCCGAGTCATTTCATGGTAATGTTAAAAATTTAAGTAAAAAGATGAAAATGAAAAATAAAG
>APFE030886643.1:322991-341596 GCA_000404065.3 Pinus taeda
ACTTTAAGAATTTAACATTACCATGAGGGAGCATCTGCTATATTTATATATTTTTTTTGCCTTCATTTGTCACCCTAACCCAAGGTGGACCCACCCCCAACAAGCAAACTCACCTAAAATTAAAAAAAAAAATTGAAAAAAAAAACGATTTTCTAAATGCTTTTCTGGAAGCGTACGCTTCTGACGCCCGAAGCATCGTATGAAGCGCACTTCGGCGCTTCTGTACAACGCTTCCAAATTTCCAGGAAACGTCTAAAAATGCCGAAGCAGCACTTCCGAATTTGGAAGCGCCGCTTCTGGCCAAGCTTCCTAGGCGCTTCCGTACGGGACGCGCTTCGGGGCTTGGAACCGGGGGAGGGGGGGTGCTTCGTGCAACTATGGTATATATACATGAGCCTGCTTTGATCATATGTTGTCTTCTATCTATATTCTAATGCTGTGTTTGGAAACATGAATGAAAATCTTTAAAATTATGTTTTTTTTATAAAAAAATTAAATATTTAGTGTATTTTTTACAACGACCGAGTCATTGAAATCGAGCTGGCTGAGTCGATACCAAGTCGGAGTCGGAGTTGTAGTTGACCCTCAGCCGAGTCAGTGTCGGAGTCGGAGTTTTAAAACATTGATATAAGTAGAAGGTGCATCTACCTCATTTGGACATCATTCATCACTCACATATCTCTCTCTCTTCTCATTTGATTGGGTGTATGGATTTCTGGGTAGCCTCTCTACTCCACACGTGCGAAGGACAAGTCTGTAATTTTCTGTTTTATGCGTTGACCGAATTGTAGAAGGGTTGACCAACGTTGACCGCACAGTAGTTGACCTTGTTTGATTGTGATTTTCCTACGATAAATTTTGGTTGGGAAGGTCGCATTTCTGGGCACAAAAATCGAGGCATTTTGAGCAGTTTGACCAGCGTTGACTGCAGATTTGACTTTGTGTTGACCGAGTTTGACTCATATTTTCGGGATTGTTTCGGGCTGATTCAGACTCCTTGGAGGCTGAATTGACTGGGTTTGATCGAGCTGATTTGGATGAAGATTTTTGCTAAGTTGACCAATGTTGACTTTCTGATCAGGGCATCTTGTTGAGTGCAGTTTGACTGGACAGGTTGATTGTGTTTGGGCAAGTGAATTTTATATATTGTACTCTCTTTGCTGAACTTTTGAAGAATAATAAGAATAATTGATGAAAGGGTTTTCGCACATTGGGGTTTGTCCTTAGCTTGCACCACATCTTGTGTCCTCTTGTCTTGGCTTGTCCTCTGCTTTTTATTTATGTTCTATCTGCATTTACTGTCATGTTAATGTGATTGCTAAATTGATATTGGGCTAATAAGAAAAATTGAAGTAAATTGTTGTTAAGGAATAGAACATACCATTGTTATCTAAAATTAACAAAATTCATATCAACAATCGAAAACAATATCATTATCTCCTAGAATATCAATCTCTACGAGGGTTTTATTACAAACCCTACACTGTACAAATCAAAACATGTGTATCAACAATTAAGTTAGCATACTCGAATATATCTAGAATTTCATAACCATGCACTAACATCTCACAACAATATTTACGAAGTAAATCCAATATACAAACATTAATACATCAAAGTTATATATACAACAATACATCAAAGTTAGATAGACAACAATTTTGACCAGACTGGGGTTTCGATTGGACAGATGAATATCCACCTAAGGTTTCATTCCTAGGATCTTACTATGACTATTACAATGGTTTTGCTTATAAACCCTAAAGATGTAGGGTTTCATTATATAATCAAGACTTTAATAACAAACCTTAAAGAAGCAGGGTTCCTATCATAATAATACCAAAACCCTAAACATCAAAAGTATAGGATTTCTAGACTTTATCAACAAACCTAAGAGGACTAGGGTTTCAATATTATAGACATACCCTTAACATCAAGAGACTAGGGTTTTATAGTGAACCCTAAAGGTTAGGGTTTCATAGGAATAATTAAAATGATAGTATGACGAGGGTAGATTCAATACAATGATTAATCACCCTTAGCAAGAATCTTTAAGATTCAAAACCCTAGACATAACGATGTCAGTAATGTAAAGCAAATTTCAAAAGAGAATGATTGTACCTTTTACATGAAGAGAAGTTTAAAGTTTATAGTCTAAGACATACCTTGAGTTGTTTCTTAAAAAACCTTGTAGTACATCAAACCTTGATGGGTTTTCCTTTGCAACAGAACTTCTTTCATGCTTCAAGCTTATCCTTTGAAGTCTTGTCCATATCCTTTGAGCATTTAGTAAGTTCTGTTAACCAAGGAAAATATAAAAAAAAGATTATTAGCATACAATACAAACACATTTTGATATGAGAAGGAAACCAAACATAAAAAATGAGACAAGGAACAAGATACTTATCTTTGGAAAAATAATGAGGGCTCCCTCTTAATCCAATCTCGAGGATACCTATAACTTATCAAAATAATTCAAAAAATGTTCTAACAAGACATGTTAGACCTACAAATTCTAGAAATCAAAACATAAAGGAAAACAATTCAAAACTTAAAATAGAAGAATAAGAGGGATATGTGAGAGAGAAGACTTAGTAGTATAAATCCTTGACTTTTGATTCTTCAGCCTTGTTCTTCTTACATGGAGCTTCATCAATAACATTTGCTTGATTCCTATCTCTCTTCTTATTCTTCGGATTCTCTGGACATTGATTTTTGTAGTGACCCATCTTATGACAATTGTAGCATTCAATCTTGGATAGGTCAACTTTCTTCTTTGGTCCTTTGAACTTCTTGAAGGTTTCCTTCTTCTTGTGATGAGTAGAATTGGCATTAGAGGTGTTTTATTCTTCATCCTCCTTGTTGTTTACTAATGATACTCGAGCTTGTTCTTGACTGCATGCCTTCCACATTTGCTCAAATGATGGAGTATCCTTCCAACTGTTAAGTCCTGAAGCAAAAGCACTCCAAGATTTTGGTAGTCCTAGAAGAGTAGTAATTACGAGCTCTTTTTTGGTAGAACTTCATCTATTGCGTGGAGTTCATCTCTGATTCTAGATATCCTTATAAAGTAGGATGATACAATATCGTCTTTCGTCATCTTAATCGTCCTTAATTCATTCTTGAGGATTGCTATTTGACTAATGTTTTTTATGGTGAATAATTTGGTGAGAGCCTCATACATTTCTTAGTGCGGAGTTTATGTTGGATATGTATGGAATTAGGCTGTCCTTAACTCCATTCACTATTAGGTTCATAGCCAATATTTATGTTTCTCTGAACTTTGCTTTCTCTACTTCACTTGATCGATTTGTAGGCTTCTTGATTTTTCCTTGAACAAGATTCAGAACTTTTTTCTTTTCGAGAATGAGATCTATCCTCTTTTCCAGGCCCTGTAGTGGGACACTCCTAGTTTGTTTTCTCCCTTCATTGAGTTTGACATAGTTCTCGTAGATAGTAGGCTTATCTCTTTGATATGATCCTTTTTCTTTAATGACCTTCCATGACCTCCTTTTCCTCAATAGATCTTCAACTTGCCTTTTTCTTTCTTCTTCACCTTAGCTCTGATACCATGTTAGAAAATTAGAAAGGCAAAAAGATTTTCTTATGTTGATAATTACTTGTGATACCTTTATGTTCTTATTAACTTTCTTACGTTCTTCTTTTATCTTTGTTTAATCAAGCAATTACCAAAAACAAAACACAAGGATCATGGAAACCAGATGTAGGCACTCAGCCAGGGCTAAAACCCCTATACAGGGAAAAACCTAGTCAAAGAATTCTTACTTCAGTAGTTTCAAAATGAGATAGACCAAGACCTTAGACCAACAAACCTTCCACCTCCATCAATTTAACCTTCCAAGATGATTTCGTAGTCTCTGCTTATCCAACAGCTTCAACCCAACAACAATCAGAAATTCGACTTCCCAGCTACTGCATTTTGGCACAAACTTCGGAATTTCGGCCTCCCCAACTACTGCAGAATTTCAGCGCCCTGTAATACTCTAGAACTTCGCACGTGTGAGATATGAGAGAGAGAAACTTGAATTCTCTTACTTGATATGGTCCTCCTTCGCTAGCCCTTTCCTTCTATTCCTTAGAAATTCGCACTTTTTCTGTCTGCAGAAGTTGCATATCAAACTTGTGAGTGTGCGTCACAAATGAGGTCGAGTTGCTGCCTATATATAGGAGTTTTTGCCCCCCTTGTTTAGGCTGACTTGTCTAGACTCTAGTTTGAAGCCGACTTGGTGGAGAAGGCCTAATTGACCTAGTTTACAATAAAATAATTTTCTTCTTTGACAAATAGAGACCAAGAAGGGTCTTTTACAATATGATATGGACAAGGACACTTGACATAAACCCTAGAAGCCTTCAATGGAGACTTTGATCTAAAAACAATTGACCCAAGTATGAAACCCATGCTTTAATAAGTCAATTTCTTTTTCTTTCCTTTGACAAATACATAACATCATGTTCAAATATAATTATGAAGACCGACACTAGTTACATTCTTCAATAGGTGGTTGGTTAGAGAGTTTCTAATTTGGAACCTGAAGGAGTGTTTGAGGGCCTATCCAAGGGTCCATGTTTATTTGCCTATTGCTTGTTGCCTCAGTCTAGTAGGACAACTTTTATGTAAGATGTGAAAGAAAGTCCTGGTTGGGGTGGGGTATTGAGAAACTGTGATGTATAGCCAAGTGCTTCTCTTATATATAAAACAATGTTAGCTTTTGGGGTTACCTTGAAAGTGTTTACACCATAGTTGGGGGTGCTTCATGTGATGTAGGGTGCATGGTATATGGAATCTAGGTGCAAGGGGAAGTCAACATCAACTGCATCTGCACAAATGGATGAGTTGGCAAAAAAAGTTGAGAAATAATATGCTCCAGCATCCTGTCTTTCTGGCATCATTACAAGAGGGGGTGTGGTTTGGGGATAGTGAAGCATCTTGTCACATGACGAGATTCGTGATATCTTCACCAATATGGCCAAGGAGCACATAGATCTATATGTGGAGCTTAGTGACAACACTAGGTAAGTAGTGGAGGGAATTGGCAACATATAGTTCTAGCTAGGCTTGGGGAGTCTTATGGAGGTGAAGGAGGTAAGTATCTACCTGGGTTGGAGAAGAA
The DNA here is from genome assembly GCA_000404065.3 of Pinus taeda. NCBI lineage: Eukaryota > Viridiplantae > Streptophyta > Pinopsida > Pinales > Pinaceae > Pinus > Pinus taeda. The sequence goes on from APFE030886643.1 coordinate 328,124, forward strand.
TTTACTTTGAGTTTTGGCCATGGAGGACAGAGGACTTGAGGTCAGGTTCACAGGAGGTGAGGTCGTTGTTAGGCCTGTTGCCTCAAATTCTAACAGGTCTTGTGAGGTTAGTGTTACCACACAATCTACTAGGCCCTAAGAAGGGAAACACTATAGGAAAAAAAGCTAGACCAAGTGATAACAATGGGACAATGACCCACTTTCACTGCAGTCAATGTATCCTACTCTTTATGGAATTTCACTGATGGGAGGAGTTTTATTGAGAAGAAAATCACTTAAGATAAATAGATCAATGATTAGGTATAACGTGATTCCACAAAGCCCATTCAAGGAGAGACACAACAAATGGCTCAATGCTTGCAAGAAGCTAAAGCACTCTGTAAGAAAGGCCTTAAGGTGAGGAGGTCAAGACTTAGGGTTTGTAATATATGATAATAATAGATATTCCTAAGATCAAGACTCTAGGTGATGAGGTAGGACCTCGTAAGGAAGCTCTCTGCGATGCTTTTATACTTCTAAGAGGCTCTTTGCTCCCTTTGAGAGTCCTAAGAAAGAATTGCATGAGACCTAGGGTTTTGTGAATTTTCGTGGACAAAGGCACTTTCAAGGTCAAGGCAAGGAGGAGAAAGGGCTTTTTCTGATTTATTCCAATAAATACCATGCTCATACAACCCCCAAGAAGTCCCCAAACCAAGGATATACAAGCTAGATTTTACCCTTTTAGGGCACAAGATTTTATGGATGGAGAACCATGAGAAGCCTACCAAACTTGGAGGTCTTCTAGACAAGACCTTAAGGAAGAGTCTTGTGCGCACAGAATTCAAAATTTCACTCAAAAAGATTTCGCTTGATGCCCCTAAATGCTTTAGATTGGTCGAATTTGTCTTCAAGGAGGTTAAAAGTTGATGCCCTAGCTATTAGCCCTTAATAATTATGTAGTATTAGAATATGGAGTTTCATGAAGAAACATAACATTTCATCACTAGGAACATTCATTGCATGTGATGTCATGAGTAACATATGCAAGAGGCAACTAAATAGCTTCCAAATTTTTCTTCAACAAAATTAGGGCACAATAACATTTACTTTAGTTGCAACAATTACATACATTAGACATTTTCAAAAGAAAGATTCCATCAACAAAAGAACTTAGAAGATAATCATCCAATATATGCATCCATATCTAGGAAGTAGCTCCAAGACAAGATAAAAATCAGCTCAAAATATCATAGTGCATCCAAGATACTCCACAAGATCACCAAAGAAAAAGTGCACACTAGCCAAAGATGTCAAAATCCCAAGTGTGATGATGTTCAAAAGCAAATGAAGGTGATTTCTATTTATATGTTTCTGACCAAGTCGAATTATTAGCCTAGGGGCTTCTATCATGATAAAAATTGCAAAATACAAGCCTTGGTCACAAGTTGACTAAGTAGCATTCATAAATGATGGATTAGCCATCCAAATGCTAGCCGAATTGATGACATCATGCTGATGTAGGGCCATTGGAAGGCCACGTTGAGTCCTTTAGGTGCCAAGTGTTGAGAAATCTAGGTGGCAACAAGTGTAGGTGATTTCTCTTACTTTGATAATTGTTTGTGATGTATTTTTATTTTACTTGATTAACTTCTTCTTTCCTTTATTATTATTAGTGTTCTTTATCATCAAATAACTACCAGATCATAAAGAACAATGAAACAAAAGGACACAAGATATAGGCAATCAGCTAGGGCCAAAACCTCTCCAATTGAGATGAAAACCCGTCAAAATTCTTCTCTTCTTATAGAACTTCAATTGATGAATTCCAAGACCTATGACCTTTGACCAAGACCCTCTAAGACCAAGTCATCCTTCCTTCTTGATGAGCTTTCCTTATATTGCTTCCAACAACAAACTTCGACCCCAACAACAATTTCTGCAACTTCGACCTAATAGCTTCACAACTTCGATCTAGAGGGAGCTTCACAACTTTGACCTTGCAGCTTCACAACTTCGATGAAGAGGCAACTTCACAACTTCGACCTTGCAACTTCACAACTTCGATGAAACTTCAATCTAGAGGAGATCGAACTTTCTTGAGTGAGTATCCAAATGAGGTCGAATTCCTTCTTATTTATAGGCTTGTATCATGAGGCTGACTTGTCCCTTCATGTAGGCTGACTTGATCTTTGTGCCATGACGAGGCCTTAGAGGGTCTTTTGACTCAATAAATTTTTCTTTACAATATGTAACATAAATGGATCTTCAATACATGACAATGACTCAATTGACATTATGACAAACCTAGAAGCACTTAATGGGTGCTTGACCCAAAAATAAATTTCTCTTGAGCATGAAACCCATGCCTCAAGAACAAAAATAATAAATTTACTTTTTCTCTTTTCATTAAATACATAAAATGACGATTACATATGTCATTATGAAGACCAAACCTAGTTACATATTTCAACACTCCCTCTTAACTAGGGAGGTATTCTTAATCCATACAAGGTACTTGGACATTCTCAATCTGAGGAATTCTCATAAGAAGATTCAGATTGATAACTCGTCTGTATAGCATCATCATTGATACATGGCAAGGGCTTGATTAACAACTTGTAATATCCCTAACCCGGAATATTCCCCAAACCCCAGCAAAAACTCCAACCAAATACGTGCAAATGATATAATAACCCAGGAGTGACAAAATAATAGTGGAACAACGTATAATAATGTAAATCGGAAATATAAGCAGATACATAAGAAATGCAGCGAGAAATGCTAAGCCATTTTATTATACTGAGGAATAAGATGAGTACAAGAGGTGATTAGACAGATGGCACCTCAACTTGCACAAGTCAAGTGAAGAAATACTCTCAGAATAACAAGGAATGGCCTCTTTGCGTGGATGCTGTTGGAGAACTGCCGCGCTGCTGCTATTGCTAGAAAATAAATAATGATTTGGGGCTGCTCCCCTCGGAAAATGCTGAAACTCTGGAATCGGGATCTATTCCAAAAACCCAGAAAAACCCAGAAAGCTTTCCTGGAATAGTCGATCCTCGAAAATCACCCCCTTGGGGTTTTGCATAGCTCCTCAATGCTCTGCGCTGCCACTGAAGAAGACCCCTCTAAACTCTGCTAGAAACTGCCAAAACTCCTCCAATAAGCAAGGGTTGGTCCCTTGCTCAATCACCCAGCATAAATCCTCCTGCAAAAACCCCAGTCCAACACTACTGCGAGAAAGAACTACGTACCTCTCCTAGTGCTGCGCAGTCCGCCAAACGCTGCTGAAACTACTGCTGGAATGTTGATAAAACTACTGCTGAAATGCCAAAGGAAATACCTTGCCCGAGCAGGTACTCGAAGTCCTTCGGGGCTAAGAGCGAGATCTCCTAATGGAGACACTCAACGCACTAAACAGCGCTGCAGACTAGCTAAACAACCAGCGTGCTGAGAAGTCGAAACGACTAGCTCAAAATGCACATAACTGAATGATCCGAAATGAGGGGGCTCCTCTCTATTTTATAGCCTTTGCCTCTCACAATCCCTAGGCTCACCTCCTCCTGCGTGATTCCCTTCTTGCCATGTGTTGCTTCCCTCCTGTGCAGTCCCTCCATGTGTCTACATGGGCCCCATTCTTGCATCCCCCTTGGCTCCCCTTTAAGTCACAACGTTGTGCTACTAGGAAGTGACTTTTTATTCTAAAAATGAGTTATGTCTCCCGTCCTCACTTTTTTTTTATTTACAAATAACTATAGAAGGCAAAAATTGGACAAAATCGAATATTCCAATTAGCCATGGCTAATTTGGAATATTATAGTCTCCCCCGACAAAATGTTGCTTGTCCTCAAGCAACTGAAGTGATGGATGCTACAAGATCTCCACGCTCTCCCAAGTGGCATTCTCATCCAGCAAATTCTTCCACCTCACCAAGAATTCCCGGACTGTCCTGCTCTGCAGCTGCCTCTCCCTAGTATCAATGATAGCCTCCGGCTGCAATACCAAATGCCCCTCGTCATCCATGGGTGGTAGCTCATCTGTCACTGTCACTTGCTGCCCCAATGCCTTTTTCAGGCATGATACATGAAAGACGTTATGAATCTTGCTGCCTTGGGGTAGCTCCAACTCATATGAAACCTGTCTAACCCTGCGTATCACCCTGTACGACCCATAAAAGTGGGGCTTGAGCTTCTCAGCCCCCTTTTGCTTTAGTGACGACTGTCGGTATGGCTGTAATCATAGGTAGACCATGTCCCCTACCTCGAACTATCTCTCCACCTGACCTCTGTCGGCATACAACTTCTGCTGGTTCTGTGCTGTAACCATGTTATCCTTGAGAGCTCGGAGGATATCCTAACTCTCTTGGATCCAAATCTTGGCTCTGGGAGCCCTGCTATCACCAAACATCACGTCAACAAAAGATAAAGGATGATACCCGTATAAGGCATAGAATGGTGACATACCAATGGACATGTGATGTGAAGTATTATAGCAGTACTCCCCTAGATGCAGCCACCTCAACCATGCTCGCTGCTGCCCACTGACATAGTTACGCAAGTAGCCCTCTAGCTACTTGTTAACTATCTCTGTTTGCCCATCTGTCTGTGGCTGATAACTGGTACTCGGTGTCAACTCTGTCCCCACCAACTGGAAAAGCTCCTGCCAAAACCCGCCCATGAAACGGCTATCTCTATCACTGACGATGGTCTTAGGAAGACCATGTAGCCTGAAGATCTCTCTAAAGAACAGCTCGGCCACCTGTGCTGCTGTATAGTGTGCGGATATGGCAAAAAAGTGTGCATACTTCATCAGTCGGTCAACGACAACAAAGATGCAATGCTTGCCCTGTACCATGGGTAACCCTGTGATGAAGTCCATCGAAATACTCTCCCATTTCCCCTCCGGAATGGGAAGAGGCTGCAATAATCCTGCGGGATGGCTCATCTCTCCCTTGTTCCTTTGGCAAACATCGCACTCCCGGACGTGTTGGAGTACGTCCTCCTTGAGGCCCTTCCATGAGAACCTCTCCCTAATGGCCCTGTAGGTTTTGGTAAACCCTTGATGTCCTGCCAAAGGTGAATCATGTGATGCCTGGAGTATCTTCTTCTTGAACTGAGACCCCTCAGTCAAGAAGTTCTGGTCCCTATAATAGATGATCTCATCGACCACCCTGTACCTGTCATTTGCTGTCTGCCCATCCAGAACCTCACATGCAAACCTGTCCTTGGAGTACTCTAGTAAAAGTCGAGCCCTCCAGTCTGTATCTAAGCTCATAAGAGACAACGTGGCTGGTCTACGTGAAAGGGCATCTGCTACCACGTTGTTCTTACCCTTGACATACTCAATGTCAAAGTCATATGCTTGGATGTTGCTGATCCACTTCTGCTGCCTCTCCTGTAGCTGCTTTTGCTCCAAAAAGAACTTGAGGCTATTGTGATCAGTCCTCACCCTGAACCTGTTACCCATCAAATACTGCGGGTACTTAGCCAATGCATGCATGATGTTCAGCATCTCCTTGTCGTATATAGAATACAACCTCTCGTGCGGAAGGAGCTTCCGGCTCTCAAAGGCTATAGGGTGACCTCCCTGCATCAACACTGCGTCGATCCCCTCTCTCGACGCATCACACTCCAAAACAAAAGGTTGCGTAAAATCTGGCAATGCAAGCACTGGGCAACTGCTCATAACCTCCTTGAGGCTGTCAAAGGCTCACTGCGCTGTATCTGACCAACTGAATGTCCCCTTCCGTCTCTTAAAGGCTATAGGGTGACCTCCCTGCATCAACACTGCGCCGATCCCCTCTCCTGATGCATCACACTCCAAAACAAAACGCTGCGTAAAATCTGGCAATGCAAGCACTGGGCAACTGCTCATAACCTCCTTGAGCCTATGAAAGGCTTGCTGCGCTGTATCTGACCAACTGAATGTCCCCTTCCTCGTCAAACCTTTGACGAACTTCCGGTAGTAGGTACAAATGCCAATGAATCCTCGAAGTTCCGTCACATTTCTCGGCTTCGACCATTCTCTGATGGCCTTGATCTTCTCCTCGTGGACTCTCACTCCATCCACTCCTATGATGTGTCCCAGATACAACATCTCCGTCAACCCAAACTCACACTTGGAGAGTTTGGCATAGAACTGCTGCTCCTGTAAGATACGCAATACCGTCTCAATGTGTTGGAGATGCTCCTCTCAAGTCCTGCTGTAAATGAGATTGTCATCAAAGAATACCAACACAAACTTCCTCAAGTGACTACGAAAAATGTGATTCATGCAGGACTAAAATGTAGCGGGGGCGTTGGTTAGCCCAAAAGACATCACCAAGAACTCAAAGTGCCCATAGTGACACTTGAAGGCGGTCTTGGGAATGTCCTGCTCCCTCGCGCGAATTTGATGGTACCCAAATCTCAAATCAATCTTTGAGAAGAATCGTGCTCCCCTCAACTTGTCCATCAACTCATCGATCTTAGGTATGGGGTACCTGTTCTGTAGGGTCTTCTTGTTCAGGGCCCTATAGTCAATGCATATCCTCAATGTGCCATCCTTCTTGTTCACCAACACCACAAAAAAAGCAAAAGGATTCGTGCTTGGCCGAATGTGCCCAAGAGCCAGCAACTCCTGGATAACCCACTCAATCTCATCCCGACAGGCCTTGGGGTGCCTATAGGGGGTAGTGATCACTACCTGTATGCCCTGCTCAAGCTCGACGGTGTGCTCAAACCCCCGATCCGGTGGTTGTCTTGGTGGAATCTCCCCAAACATTATGGCATACCGATCAAGGATGGACTGTATCTCTGGATGTACTGTCTGCCCTGTAGTCCCTGCCTCTGATGCACGCAACTCTACTGCCCACTCTATGTCTCCCTTCCGGAAGACTGCCTCCATCCGATGAGCTGACACAATCTGAGGCGGATATGTGTGCTGTCCCCGTATCTTCACATGCCTCCCTGTCTTCTCATCATCCCACTCCATCGCTAGGGTCTTCCAATTTGTCGTGACCTTCCCTAGAGTAATAAGCCACTGAACACCCAGTATCATGTTGGTGTCCGAGATATCGACGACGAAAAAGTGGTCAATCAATGTGTAGGTGCCCATAGTCACTGAAAGCTCTGGAACATAACGAGCACACGTCATGGTCTGATCTCTTGGGACCAAGACTGAAAACCCATCGAAGCTCTTGGTCTGAATACCTCTCCGCTCAACCATCTGTGCATCGATGAAGTTGTGGGTCGCCCCACTGTCAACCAAAAAAGATACGCGCTGGCCACGTACTGTCCCTCGTACGTGTAGCGTCAGATACTTGGGAACTCCTCGCAATGCTGCAAGGGCCCCTCCAGTGGGTGAAAAGATGCACCACCAGCTGTTGGCAGTGGAGGTGGCAAAGGTCCCTGTATGGCGTGGCTATCTCCTACCTCCACATCCTCCTCGTCATCCTCTTCTTCACTGCTCTTGGAGAAGACCTCAATAAAATGTGCTTTGCCAGCAACACATCTATGTCCCAGTGCTCACGGCTCTTGGCATGTGAAGCACAACTGCTTCTTCTTCAACTCCCTCTTGACATCATCCTCAATCTGTACTTGTCCTGGATTCCCCTTCGGAGGTGGAATCCTCACGTCCTTCCCCTTAGACTAAAAAGGCTGTCTTTGGTGGTAAGGTGTCCGGGTCCTGCTGATAACGTCTTGGAGCGTAGCTGGTCTAGTGGATCGGACTAGACCCCAAAGTGGCTTTGCTAACCCCTCAACATACATATAGACCTTCCGTGCCGTGGAGAGGTTTGACACCATCACGGAGACCCTCAAGAAATCTGCAATGTAGGTCTCTGGGCTCCCTGTCTGTTTGAGCCTCGTCAGCTCAACAAAATGCTGCTTTGGATCCCTCCAATCAAATCGCTCCATCAATCTCCTGGTAAACTCTGCATATGTCGTCACTGTAGAGTGCCCGAGTGTAACCATCCCGATCCCATGAAACCACCAATCCTGGGCTTCGCCATCCAAATGCAATGTTGCCACCTTGATGGCCTCTGCCTTCGACATTTGGTTGAGCTGGAAAAAAATGTCCAGCTTCTCCACCCAAGACTCTGCCGAACTGTTTGATGAAAACCATCAAACGTAGGCAAGTGGAATCTACTCCCTGCATGGTGAGTGTCACCATCATGGTAATGCTAGTTCCCTCTGTGATGATCGCGGGGCCTACTATCCGCTGGAGCTGAACAAAGTCTCTGAATGAAAGGGCATCCCTGAACTCCTGCCCATATGCCTGGTACTCTGCAAAATAATCGCCCATATGGCCGGGCTCTGCCTCCTGCTAGGCTCCGACCCTCGTATCCGTATCTGCTCCTAAGAACGTGGGCATGGTAGAGCGTGTAGGAACATGCGAGGCCACTTGCTGCGCAGTATCACGCTACTCTGGGAAATGATGGGATGCACCTGATCCCTCACCAATCTGAAAAACTCGTGGGCTCTCACATTGTTTGGCCTCTACTGTCGTGAATCTTTGCCCCATCATCTCAATCTGCCTCGACAGATCCTGCACTGATTTGAGGAGCATATCCACAAATCTCTTCCCGTCCTCATCTGCCATCTGCTCTGCGTCTACTACTAGCTCTCTCTATTCTGCGTCTACCACAGGTTCCTCTTGTTCTGCGTCCGCCACTGGAACATAGTCTCCCTCTCCGTAGGTATTCTCCCACCTACGTCCAGTGTCTCTGTATCTCCTACCTCTGGAACAAATGTAGGGTTTTTCCCTTGGTGTCATAGATTGCTAGCTCCACAGGTTGAGCTAGATCTATGCTCTGATACCGCTGTTATATCCCTAACTCAGAATATTACCCAAACCCCAACAAAAACTCCAACCAAATACGTACAAATGATATAATAACCCAGGAGTGACAAAATAACAGTGGAACAACATATAATAATGTAAATCGGAAATATAAGCAGATACACAAGAAATGTAGCGAGAAATGCTAAGCCATTTTATTATATTGAGCAATAAGATGAGTACAAGAGGTGATTAGACAGATAGCACCTCGACTTGCACAAGGCAAGTGAAGAAATACTCTCAGAATAACAAGGAATGGCCTCTCTGCGTGGATGTTGCTGGAGAACTGCCGCGCTGCTGCTGCTGCTAGAAAACAAATAATGATTTGGGGTTGCTTCCCTCCTCGGAAAATGCCGAAACTCTGGAATCGGGCTTTCTTGGAATAGCCGACCTCCGAAAATCACCCCCTTGGGGTTCTGCGTAGCTCCTCAATGCTCTGCGCTGCCACTGAAGAAGACCCCTCTAAACTCTGCCTGAAACTCTGCCAAAACTCCTCCAATAGGCAAGGGTTGGTCCCTTGTTCAATCACCTAGCATAAATCGTCCTGCAGAAACCCTAGTCTAACATTACTGCTAGAAAGAACTACGTCCCTCTCCCAGTGCTGCGCCGTCCTCCAAACGCTGCTAAAACTACTGCTGGAATGCTGATAAAACTACTGCTGAAATGCCAAAGGAAATACCTTGCCCGAGCAGGCACTCGAAGTCCCCCAGGGCTAAGGGCAAGATCTCCGAATGGAGACACTCAATGCACCAAACAGTGTTGCAAACTAGCTAAATAGCCAGCGTGCTCAGAAGTCGAAATGACTAGCTCAAAATGCACATAACTGAATGATCCAAAATGAGGGGGCTCCTCTCTATTTTATAGGCTCTGCCTCTCACAATCCCTAGGCTCACCTCCTCCTACGTGATTCCCTTCTTGCCACGTGTTCCTTCCCTTCTGCGCAGTCCCTCCATGTCTTTGCGTGGGTCCCATTCCTGCTTCCCTCTTTGGCTCCCTTGGCTCCCCTTTATGTCACAACGTTGTGCTACTAGGAAGTGACTTTTTATTCTAAAAGTGAGTTATGTCCCCTGTCGTCACTTTTTATTTATTTACAAATAACTATAGAAGGCAAAAGTTGGACAAAATCGAATATTCCAATTGGCCATGGCTAATTAGGAATATTACACAACGCTATCTCTCCACAAGATCATAGCACAATGTTGGCGAGACTAATGATTTATAGACACCCTCATCATTATCTGTCTCGGAACATACCCCACCCGGTTCTCTCAGAGTATGTTCCACTAGGACTATTCTTATCTTGGATTCTCAATCCTCAAAGAATATTGGTCCTCTACAACTACTCTTATCTTGGTTGCCCTACCACATCCTTAAAGAGTATTGAATTTATACCTCTCAGATGCAACCCGTTTATTTTGATTCAGCTCTTTGCCTTTCCTTTGATAAGTATAACCTCTACTTCTAGCAATTTCCAAAATCTGTTCCTGAGGTGGAGTTTCACCATACCTCTGCGTGATAGGATACTTTTCATCACTGAAGTTGTTGATGTTGAAAGATGAAGAAATCATGTTTGTGCAACGATCTTCCCTAGAAGAACTTTGATTTACATTATTTATCTGTTCACTTGTTCCTTCCTCTAGAAGTTTTCTAGCAAGAGCACATGAACTTTCTTCATGAAAAATTTCACACGGTTTGCAAAATGGAATAGGCTGGTCAACAACATTGGTAGACTCAAGCAAAGTAGGAGGTCTTTGATCATTAGAAGGATTCCTTCTTGGCCATGGATTATTGTTACCTCTCTTATTATTATTGTTTCCAGGTTGAACATTTTGATTTTGATCTCTTTCCATTTGGATCAACCTGGATTCCATGGCACTTATTTCTCTAGCATGCTTAATTTTCATTTCCTTAATCATTTGTGTTAATTCCATAAATGGGTCATGCTCTACCTCCTTAATTTCATTCCCTTTAGACTTGATCGAACCTCTTTCGAAACTAGGAATATCTGATTTACCAAAAGCTCTCTTATCTTTTTCTAATTCTTCAGTGGTAGCTTGGGTGACAACGAAGTTAGCATGCTTAACATGTCTTATCTCATATGATGTATCAACACAAAATACCTCAAGATATTGTTCCAATATTGTTTTTTCAGGTGGCTTGTAATCTTGATGCATATCCTTAAGAATAGCATTAAACCTTTGATTAAACTCTTCAGTTGTCTCATCTTCCCTTTTCTTGATAGAGTTGAGTTCCTTGAATAGATATTTTCCTTCTCTTTTATCCCCATATTTATCCCTGAATACATTGAAGATGGCTTGCAAAGAATCAAAAGCATTATCAAGCTTATCCAAAAACCACATCATCCTCTAAAGAAAGGACAAAGAATTTCATTCTAAAGTCCAAGTGATTATAGTGAGCAACATGAACATGCCTTAATAGGAAGCATGTGAACTTCTTGATATGGGCATCAACATTGATTGCATTATTTCCTTGAAAAAGTGGAATTGTGTCTATATTGGCATCTGGAAGGTTGTGAGAATATCCCTGAATGTTGGTGAAGTTGCAAGGCTTGTAGAAATCCATGAGGTCTTGACTGATGGGATCGGGGAAAAGCAAGTGGATGTTAGAGAGGGCTTCTTGTTCGAGAAATAATAAATGCTTATTAGAATGTAACTTGTTTAACCGGGCCCTTAAAACCTTTTTAGGATCGGTAGAGGGGTTAACCAAGCTACTAGGATTTCTTCCAGTATAACCTCTTGTGAATGGATGAATCAATGGAGTAGCCACCCAAACAAGAAATTAACTCAAAATGTCCAGGTGCCTAAGGTGCGGATAGAAAGATGATGAGAAGATTAGTGAAGGAATAAAGGATAGGATGATGAAAAGATGAAAATATATCAACAATGCTAGAAAATGTGCCAAGTGACGGGCTAATGAATGGATTAGAAGATTATGAAGATTGTAATTAAAGCGCCGAGAATAAGATAAACCTATCCCCGACAACGACGCCAGAAAATGTCGTCGCTCAGATTTTATAGGCACAGTGCGACAACGATCCAAGTCGGGGGATATTACTCTGATCCCCAAGCTTTCCATTATAGCTGTCTCCCAACAATAGGCTATGGGGGGTAGTCCCTATGGAATATGAGAATGCAAGGCTTGTTGGCAACCAACAAGTCCAAGAGACACGTTTGAATGACATAGCCACTTAGTTGATTTAGCAAGTTTTAAGGATTATATTAGATTTGTGAAAATTTCTGAATCTACACATCAGAAATCCCACTGCAATCACTGGTTTATCATCTCCTACTTGTTTTTACATTCAACAAGTTATTTAATTATTAAACAACGATGAAAACACTATTGCAGACTATACATACATACAGATCATGAACTGAAGTAGAACAAGACAAATACACAAGGGACACCGTTATTTTTGGACAAACATCCCCGGAAAAACCCAATGCAAGAAAACTTGTGCAACAACTCTGAGGGTTTTCTATTATTAAGTAGTAGTTTTGAATACAACTCTGGATGACCTCTCAACTATCCAGTTACAGATATAAAAATACACTGGTGGAAACCTAAGTGAGATTACCTCATTTCACCCGACAAAATCTCTTCATTTCTGCAACTGGATTGGCTACTCCCAGCTACAACTGCGCTGCCTCTTCGCAGTAGCTAGGTGGGCCTGCGTGGAGCACACAGGGACACTGCATCAACATTGCGCTGCCTCTGCCTCCTGGAGCTCTGACGTTAGGCTTCCCCACTGATCTTGCTTCTCCTCGGTCGAATTCAGATTTCTGCTGGAAGGTGGCTCTACGATAGCGCTAGAAATGCGTGGGCCCTTCCTGGCCCAACGTCAGCCTCCTTGGATCTGCGCTGGCTCCTTTGGTGTCTCTTTGCCTTTCTTTGCTGTGTATTGGAGGTCTTGGAGAACATCCTCCAACCTCAACTATCCTTGCCTCTCTGCTGCAACATATCACTTGTTTGATTTTCTCAACAAACCTCGCCCCACAAAAATCGATCTGACTGACCTCTCAAGTGTATCTCCAATTGACCCTCAAGCCTCCTCTTATACTTTTTCTGTTGATGAATTAACAACTGAGATTAAGTCCCTAATCAAGGGCTAAGATTAAACCAGACTTGATCCTCACCACTCTGAAGCTATGTTACCAGATCTGTCCACCCTGAGAAATAGATTCGTGGTTCTCCGGATCAGAAACGGATTCGGATCCGGATTCACTTGGATTCGCTAGAAAACAGTTTTTTAATGAGTAAAATGTCTTGGTAATGCATTGCACTCTAACCCAATAGCTGCTTGCTGGAAGCTCAGATGATACGTGCACGTGCAGCGAATAAGACGGCCAGAGTGATGCTATTGGTATTAATATCATTGTTTTTGGTATCTACGGACTTGGTAGTACTGGGTTTTCTATTTTTCAGCGGGGCATATGCAATTTGGCACATTTGAACTCATATTATATTTTGATATGTTATAATATTAATTTAATTATGAATATGTTATATTTTATTTACATTAATTTAATTATAACTTTATAAATCTGTTATATGTTATTGACATTAGTTTAAAAATGTTATAAAAGAACATGTATAGTTATAAATCTGTTATATGTTATTGATATTAGTTTAGAAATGTTATAAAAGAACACG